>JBBYHQ010318891.1:0-15960 GCA_038382645.1 Spergularia azorica | reverse complement strand
TGTCAATTCAAAATATATCAAAACAAAACCACTCAAAAATGATAATGTCAACTCAAAATATGAGAATGTCAACTCAATATAAAGAATACCAATTCTAAATATGTCGAGAAAAAATAAATTGGTGAGGTTGAGGAGAGAGAAATTGGTGGATATATGTTTTGTAATGTATATGGTTATACATTAAGCCTTGAGTTTAGGCCTTTAGGGGAGTACGTTATTTAGTTTTATTTATTTATTTTTATTTTTTTGGTGCAAAGACGGAATGTTGGTTTTGTTATGGTTCTACCATATTAGACAAGGTCACTTAGCTTAATGCAGACTTTGTTAGTTAATTAGATTGGTTTGTTTTTTCATGTTTGTAGTATCCTTCCAATTTCAAAGAACTCTATGTACAATCATAGTAATATTTCTTATGTTGGTATCATACTTGAGATTCATATTCAAAGAATTGATGAAATATTTTCAATTTTAAGAAATTTAAAAATCAGAAAAGGATGGAAGTATGAATTAGTTCGATTTTTTTTTTGTACTGTGACTTTTTTTTTTTTTACGTAAAACAAAACCATGATTAAAGTTTTTTTTTTTTAAATATATGAGATAATTTTTTTGAGGTCAAATATATGACATAATTGATTACACAATCATATATTTGTATAACTACTTCTTAATTTATACTTGATTGAAGAAAGATAGGGAAAAGATCCAAAGAAGTTTTTTTTTTAGCCACCAAAGTGAGAAGGGTGGGATTTAAAAAAACACCAAAGTTAAAAACCTTATTTTTATAACACACTTCAAACTATTTGGGTTTTTATTAAACACCAAAACAAATTAAATAAAAAAATGTTTATTTTTATTTTACCTCTTAAATTATTTTTCTGCTTTAAAAAAAAATATTCATATTCTTCTCCTCCAATTCTCCATCATCGATTTTCTCTACGAAGGCACGACACAAGCTTAAGTCATATCCAAAAAATTTCACAATTAGAACCTAGGATTATGGGAAGTCTAAACAAGTTTTTACGCCACATTTTGAACTTTGCGGTACCATTCGATCATGTTCGTATTTTTTTTTTTTTTTTTTTTTGACATTTGCTGAATTATGTGAACTTTTTTTTTTTTAAGATCAATGAACTGGATTTACTCCATATCTTTACTTATTGTGAAACGAGCCTAGTATTTTTTAATTTAAGTAAGTAAGAACATAATTTCATTTTATTTTTTAATGTTTTTATTTGTTTTGGTGTTTAATAAATACCAAAATAGCTTAAAATGTGTTTTAAAAACAAGTTTTTCAACTTTGGTGTTTTTTAGATCCCACCCTCATCACTTTGGTGGCTAAAAAATACTTCTTTGGAAAAGATCTAATCTATTATTGGCTTTCCTCATATAAGAATCCTCCTTACCTCAACTTCAATCTCCCATAGCTAAATCCTTACCTAAACCTATGTGAATTCCAATCAAATTAATTTACTAAACATTACCTAATTTTACTACCAACAGTGACATGGCAAATTGTAGACAAAATTTTATGTCTACAGCATAGACCCCTAGGAGCGTCCCTATGAAAAATGGTACAACATCGAAAAGTAATTATCCATTTTAATTATAGTAATGGGTTACATGCATGATGATTTCAGAAACGATAGAAATAAAAGGAGTTAGTCCTTTTTTTAATAATCATGCATCATGCTCAAGGTCCATCATAGTATATATTTGCAAAGTTGATTATTACAAATTATTATTTAAAATGATGACACCATTTAATCCAAAAGTTCCTATTGATCGAGTCCCTTAATTAAGTATGCACTTGCGTGGGTGCGTCACTGTATTATATATATGTATGTTGCTTGTGACTTAACGTGATACTACACAGTTCTCGTTGTTTGGCTTCGTAAATCATTTATGTAATTAGCTAGCTTGTTTTATTTAAAGAGAGGGTTTTTCTGGTATAATTATGTTAGCGACGAAATTTATTCAAATTACTTCATCTACGAATTACATAAAATTGAAAAGAATAAATAAATAAATTTCACGGGAAGAAAAATGAAGATGATCACTCATTTGTCCCCCATTTGTTGTAGACTTGTAGTGGGACTGTGAGAGTTATGCTAACGATAAATCTTACTTTGATTGGCAAAATCGAACCAATCATGAAGCGACATCGTTTAGGCAATTAGGGGTGTGGGGGGTCATTTGTTTGAATGAGGAAATTACAAATTACCCATCCGAAAGACGTTGTTCCACAAAATGGAGGCATAAAGTATCTAAATATCTTCCTACTATATATAATCATAATCCTTTGACCTTATTGGTCAAGCCAACATCTCTAGCCATTATGGCTAATAATTACTACTCCTCCCCTAGTTTACTAATTGTTTAAATGAGAATTTTCGATTAATTGTTTCAATGTTGTTCTCGACACTTCAAAACAATCATAATATTATTATATCATTTAAAAATTACGTGCTCGATAAATAGTTCTCCCAAGTTATGGAATGATGTACATATGACTCACCAGTCACCCTTAGCAACAACCCGAGATCCACATCGCTTCGATAATTTTGAGTTATTTTTGAATTACTACTGTATATACGCGTAAGTTAATGTTGAATGTAACAAATACAGTTGTAAATATATTTTGTTGTTACATGAGGTAATAGATATACAGGACTCTGAAATAACAACTTTTTCCGCGAATCGAAAATGTCAATGAGTCCACTATGTAGACCCTTGACGCCATCAAATTGTCCATCATAGACTAAGTCATGATTAAATTCTCTTGCAATCATATTTTATAAGACCCCATTAACCAAAAACATACGTCACTATAATGCATTTGCAATGATTAGCTAAGTTGCATATAAAAACAAAGCACATACAGTGATACGGTATATAAACAGAAACTTAACGTAGCATACTTGGTTTGCCATGATTAACATAGTTGAATATAAAGGACATTGCGCGTACATTCAACAAATTCAAGTCTTATCCCAATAAATAGTTGTGACTTGTGGACTATCATTCACTTGCCAATTTTGTGGAGTTGTATGTGCTACACAGCTGCCTGCTATTGTCTACTTTTGATGCCTTCCAAAATACCAAAAATCTCCTCGAGATCGAGTTTACATTCAAAATTACAGATCGTCTACTAATAAGGGATACGTTTCGGTTGGTGAAAAGTTATTGAATCTCTAATCTTTCAGTCGGTCGTCTCCTTATTATGTCGGTATTAAAATGGTAAATAATTGTCATAGCTAAAATACATAACTCGGAATCTTAATACCAATTCTTAACTCTTCCTAGCCAATTGATAACCCCTCCCTATGCGATCACCAACACAACAACCATTACAACGGTACCTTAATGGGGTACTCGGTCTTATCTTTAAATCGAAAACATAAAAGCGTTATCCTAGAACTCGAAAACTAACCCCAAACTGAAGAGAAGATACAGTTTCAAATGCAACAAATTGCATCAGCAACTGCAAACAGAGATCGCACACAGAAGCTGAAGTGAACCCACTGAATCAAGTAGGAGTTTTTCAGTGGTTCCACATCTGGGTTAAAATGATCAGTCATTTTCATCCAACACCCTGGATGAGGCTTATGATGTGTGCTGTCAAAACATCTTTCCAGCAGCTCCATTTTTCCACTTGGCTTCTCCCACACACTCTCTCCTATTTTCTCAACATCACACTCATCCCTACTGTTTTTAACCTGTTTGTTTCATGGTGAATATATGATGAAAACCCCATGTCATGTGTTTTGATTTGTCAACTTGTGCGACACCATCATCTGTTTCTTTAGATGCGTTACGTTCGTCTGAATTTCACTTATGTACCGTGACTAAACATAAGACATCTTAAGAAATCTTCGAGAGCAGGATAAGACTACAACTTTACAGGTTGAGCAGAATAAGCAAACGTCTGCAATACTTTTGAAGCTTGTTTAGGCGGTTTACATTTTCAATTAAATTGCTCTTACACATTCAAATGAAACTTCAATAATTCAGGAAAACGGTGAAAAAACGTCTTTTCCTTTTAGTTGTAAGAAAGGAGAGGGATTTTTACAGAAGAATACAAATCAACCATAGATTAACAAGTTGAGTTTAATCCAAACCTGCCCCGGTGATTTTAGCCGAGCCAATCAGCCAAGCCAAGCCAAGCCAATGCAACAACTCTTTAGACAAACAGTCGAACCAATCTCAAGCCTATTCAAGCAGGGCTCAGATCAGGTAATGCTTGAGAACAAGAGTTTCCTCGTAAATGAGCAAGCAACTCCATTTACGTTAGTGTAAAGAACAAAACATTAAAATGACGATCAAAGAACTATATCATCTGCACTTCGCCAAACACATCAGATACAAATGAATTACACACATCAGGCTGTTAATCATATTGCTGAAAACACCTCGATTCATACACTGGTTTACAAATATATTCACGCTTCTACAAATCTCCATACAGAACAGCTGACAGGCTTACACCTATTTCGTTTTCAATTTCTTCCTGTAAGAGAGCCTACACTGGTACAGAACTCGACATACTGCTAAAAAACATCACATGAATACACGATACAGCTACCGAGGGTTAATATACATTACAACAACAGCTAAGAATCAATGCTTTACAAGGACTTGTCATTCGCAAGAGAGAAAAAAGAATTTGGAGGGCTACCTTTGGATTGGATTCTTATTGGTTAGACAACAGAAGAAGGGAAGCTACTCTCCTCTTATCATCAAGGACTGATTAGGGACGCGCCTGATCTCCACAAATGTCGAGTACTCTTTATCTAATGGCTGTTTCCATGGCTCCCCATCCATCTGCATGAATGACTGCCTCCACTCACCACCTCTTACTTCAAATCTGATTGCAGCAGCCTAATGCAACAACGAATGGACAGTTTACCACGCTAAACTTAGCAATTTCTACAAGGAGCTTAAGCACATGATTCAATAAACAAGCATATCCACATTGAGGAGCTAAAACTTCAGCAATATTCTCATTGCTGAGCTAACAAACATGAGTAGAGTTCTGCCTAAAAAGTTTAAAGCGACTTGCGTATCGTTTTTTTAAGGGACATATTGTGAAATTGTGATTTAAATGTATACTCTTAGGCTCTTAGCTAATCACAAAAATAAAGAAATGCTAACCTGGGCGATGTGCTTGGCGGAGATCAGTTCTACCATCACAAAAGAAGCATGCCATCCATGCTTTAGGCCGAAAATTTCAACAAGACCATCATCAGCGTTGGCTGCAACAAAACCTTTCTGTACAAGCAAAAGCAACATGTGCATACAGCGATTACATTTGAATTCAACCAACGATACATACTACAAAAGTTTCAGTGTAATTAATGGCTCGATTATTTATATCTACATTTAGCAGTTAAATGAGGATGTAAAGCATCATGGCTACAATCACATACGACGACCAGAAAAATCAAGATGAGCAAAAGTGTTAAATGAAGAGAAAACAGGCCAGAGGAGGCATACAAACACAAGCCAACCAATAATTTTACACATGTAAGCTCAAAATATCGAATTAAAAAGAGTTGGCATGAACCGAAGTGATATTTCTGTCCAGATAAGTGACAATAACTGTCTAACTATAAATGGAGGACACTCAAACAGGAACCAGGAGCAGAAGTTATATGCCATGAAACATATCATTGACATCTGTGTGATTATACACATACAAAAGGTGAAAAAACTATTAACAATGTATATGGTTTATCAATTACATCTATAAGGCATCCTATAGCCCCATGACGAGAACTTCGAATTCATGCATGAAGACAAATGGACATACACATCACAAATAATACGAATTATCCAGTTCTACGAAACCACCAAGAAAGGTCATGCAGGCATGCATAATATCAGAATTAAGAATGAAGAAGGCAAGCAAAAGCACGGGAAGGGAAAGATAAGACTACGAAAATATTACCTTTTCCAAGTACTCTGGACTTAAATTTCCCCATGGATGCCTTCCACTAGCGTAACTATGAAGATTCAATGCAACTATTGATCTTATACTGTAGGGAAAAAAAATATAACTGGAATGAGTAAAACACAGAAGTCCTTAGCAAAGACCAATTGCAAAGAAATATTTGCTTCAAAAAACCCAAAACTATGAGATATAAGAACAAGGAAATAGTGAATAACTATTGACAATTGATACTAAATAACTGAAAAGAAGAGATGCCCATAACAACAATCATGGGAGAAGGCAGCAAACATCCTCAGAAATGGAAAGAGAATAAAGGTAGAAAATTACTTTGAGGGGACTCGTACTTTCTCCCAAACTGTACTGTTAACCTTTCTGATATGTATCCTTAAAATATTTTTGAGACCTCTGCAAGAAAGACAAAAATCTCAATTTCAGAAAAAAAGAGAGAAAATACTCGAAAATATAAAACACAAAGAAGATAGGGAGACGGCAAAAACGTAGAAAAGCAGGACAAAATATCAAAGGTGCAAAAAGAATGTCCCCGACGGATTAATATCTTCCATTCCTAAAAGCAAACAATTTCATTCTCAAATCCAAAATTTGAGCAAATCACATGTTTTGCAAACCTTAAAATGTGAGCATTTGTCACATTTGGATTTGTTCAAATCATAGAATTTGAAACAACTTCTTTCATGTGTAAACCAAATACCACCCCCCCCCCCCAACCCCCTCATTCACAAAATCTATATTTTCCCAAAAAAAAAATGATTTGTTATTGAATAACATAATCTCAAATGACAAATTTAAACAAATTACAAACATTTCAAGTCATTGTTTCCAAATGCACCAACATTTCAAATCATTGTTTCCAAATGCTACCTGAGTGACTTCCCATAGGTCCGTTATCTTTTACATAGCTATGGAAATTTCATATGAAGATTCTGATTTCCAGCAACTTGAACACTTAAGGATTCCTGGTGTTCACTAGTTTATTTAGAGAAGAAAATGGCTCGGAAGCCCCTGCTCATACAACTCTTCAAATACAACTAATACACTACCAGCGCCCTCCTTGCAGTCATCCCTTTCAAATATTTAGTCGAATTTCCCTTCTTTAAAACAAAACACGAAGAAATATGTCAGATGAGCAATGGACTGCCAATTGATGGAAACATCTCTCCTTGAATTTAACTTCCAGCCATTTTAATTGCTATAAGACTCTAATGCAACGTAGGAAATGACAACTTGAAATTTATGGGGAGTATAAAATAACCCTTAAACTCAATGTATATTTCCGAAACTTTGGAAAAGGCCCAAACTAGAATGAACGGTAGTTCATTTAGGATCCAATTGAGACAACAAGAAGAATGAGATACACAGCAATGAATAAAGCCTTACCTTAAGCTTGGGTCACTGACACAAGGTGTAAAGAACCACCCCTGAGTGCAGCTATATCCAGAATAGATCAACTGCGAGATAAAGGCCTCTTATCAGATAAAAGCTAAGAAAAATTATCATGGTTGCCCCCAAATTACCGTTCACTATAGCAAATTCCAATAGAAGCAGTAAAGATACCAACAGGTTTGATTGTACACACTAAGCCCTATCTGAAGGATGCACCACAATAGCTTCCAACAACTTAATGAGGAACCTAAGGAAACTAATCAATTAAATGGAAGCGCAGATTGCTCAACACACAAAGCTAGTCCTAAGAAATACCAGAAGTTTCGAAAACAGTAGCCAGACCTTATTCGCGATTGGACCCTGTGCAAGGTACGGCTTCTCATTACGTAAGTTGTGGAATCCATATGCAACTTGTGCATCCATACCTGCAATGACGATCAACAAAGTTACCACTCAAAGATTTACTAAAAATATGCACTAACAAGAAATGCAGCAAATACACACTATCTCCATTAAAAAATGCATAAAGATGAATATTTTAAAAAGTACATCAGCTTTCTGCAAATTGGAGTTCAAAAGTAAAGGACTGAGGCTTTAATAGCACCATGAAACGAAGAATCACAATAAAATTGTACACCAACGGTCATCTAACTCTGATATTCTCTACATAAATGAAACAAAAGTTGATAGGCTAGAACTACATTCTTGACTTTCTGCTACACAGCCATCTTCAACTACACCTTTTTGACAAGAAAGTAAATAATAATAAAATAAAAATCCAAAGATGAAATACGGCCAAGATACATAAACCCGAGCAAGAAGTCCTCTATAAAGCCTACCTAAAGCCTAAGGTGTAGAAAGTTTGACTATCTTCATCATAAACTACATAAAAAGGCTCAAATTAACTTGCAAAAAAAAAAATAAAAAAAAATTCAAGAGAAAGAAAACCCTGCCCTTCTGACTTGTGCTTCTGCCAAATTCAATAAAAAGACACATAGAGAGAAATGATAGCACTACACTATATAACGATTCACCATCATCAAATTGTTTAGCAATCTCAAGGAGCATTAATTTATGGTATCGTAATGTTACAGACATAAAGGTATAAGACGAAAAGTTGACAGAGCAAACACAAACACGGGATGGTAAAACAATGGAAATTGTAGACACAATAAAAGAGAGCTAATTACTGCCAAAAGAGGTAGTTACCAATACTAAAATAGTTGTAGAACACTCCATCATAACAAGTCACTTTCTCAGGAAGCTGACCATCAACCACGACATCCTGCAAAACTTCACACTAGCACCTCAAAGAAAATATGATGACTTCATCAGACAAAATACTGAAGTAGGCACCTAAACATGACCAAAGCCATGCAGTTGGCCCTAGCCCTGGTACCAAACAAGTGAAAACACCCTAATTGGCTTCACGGCAAAGCAGAACGTTTCCTAAAGGGGTATCAAAGCAATAGCGCATGTGATGTTATTACTTTAGAGGACATTGAGGACACAGGGGCAAAGTTGTGAACATCTTGGAACATGACTCAAAAAATAGCAGGAATTAAGCTTAGCGGCCAATTTGCGATACAACAACAATAACAACAACAGAAATAACAAAACATTCCCAGAAAGATTTGGGATTGGCTAAGAAGCTATTGACTTCCCAAGAATACAACACCCTAAATCAAAAGCCTAGGACCTCGGTAAATGCACAGTTTAGGATTATGGTACTGCAGCCCCCCGCCCCCCTAAAAAAGTTATCTTTATACTCCATTCAACTCCACTCTTCCTATCACTTTTCGGCACGGACTTTAGGTGCGATTCTAACTATGTTTGAGATTACGCAAAATTCTAAAATTTTGTGAAAATCACTATTGACATTTAAACTTGTTTATCTGAAAATTTTCGAATAACACGTAATCTCTAACATAGAGAAAATCGCACCTAAGTGCGTGCCGAATAGTGTTAGGAAGAGTGGACTTGAATGGAGAGAGTATATAGAAAGTACATCCCGGTACACATTGGCGTCCCATCAAGGGGAGGGTCCGGGGAAGGGTCCCACAAGGGTGTATTAGGGGCAAGCCTTCCCTTGTCATTCTTTGGACAAGAGGCTGCTCCCAAGACTTAAACCTGTGACCTATCGATCACAAAGCAACACCTAAAGCGGTACGGCAAGGCTCCCCTTCCATGCTGATTAAAAAAATACTCCTAGAAAATTTTCCTTGTAAATAAAAATTAGAAGGAAGTTCAAGTATGGACTGGAAAAACATGTCAAGAACATGTTCCAAAAATAAAACAAAACATGAAACATTACGCTCCTTGAATATGCAACAAAAGCACCCTTCTAGCACAAAGTGAGAACAGCTTTGCGCAAGATCTTCTTCCTTTATAAAAGGGCAGCCCGGTCGCACATTGGCGTCCCCGCAAAGCGAGGGTCTGGGGAAGGGTACCACAACAAGGGTGTACAGAGGGCAAGCCTTCCCTTGTCACTTTTTGGACCAGAGGCTGCTCCCACGACTTGAATCCATGACCTATCGATCACACAGCAACACCGTTACCGGTGCGCCAAGGCTCCCCTTCATCTTCTTCCTTTATCTGCTCTTAAATGCTCCAAATGGGAGCGCACAGAAAATAATCGTCCTATGACATTGCATTTAAGTTCTTTTTCATACTCACAAGTGGAACGGAAGGGAAGGACTAGGTTGACCAGTTTAAACGAAAATAAACAACCAAAACTGAATCAAAGGAATATAGAATGAGCGAGAAGTACAAGGCAGCTGAATGAATAACCTGATCAAGAGAGCACTCTCCTGTCAACTTCAGCGAATGAGGGAGCTCCATCACTTCTCCAGCTGGCATAGTTATTGACACATGCCAACTGTGATGTCCAAACCAAGTTGAAGATCAGAAGACCAAAATATATTAGGTTATTATAAGTCATCATAGTACAAACTAATTTGGAAAAGGAAAATTAACACAACGTCTACCATAGTGCAGACATCATTGCAAAGTAAAAATTTGAAAAAACATCAGATTTCACCCAGGTGCATAAAGTTCATATATTTGCAGACTGTTTTTTTTTTTTTGGTAAGTAAGATAGATTATCAATATATTAAAAAGGACACCAAGGGGGTGACTCCCATATACAAAAAGACAACTAAAGGGGTGACGTCCATAAAGTTTATATATTTGGTTCTCAGAGTATAGGACTATAGGTTCACTGCTATCAATAAAAGTATGGCTTTATGACATAAGAGCAATTGAAAGGCACATAATTGATCCACCATCTCTAAATATAGCACAGGGAACGCTTATGTTCATGGATTTCATAATAGCAGACATTGAGATGGCTTGATAATTTGATAGAATCCATAGTTGATACTGAAAAGTCCTTTTGCACTGGATACAGTATTTTGGCAGCCATGGTTAATATTTAACTTTCAGTTTGTATTTTTAATGACTGTGATTCACAATTAACAAAACCTACAACAGCAATCTTAACAAGCAACTAGAATCCTCCACATAAGTTTCAAGATTGGGTTATCAACAATCAGAAGCTGATTTCAAGCATCTTCCATAGTCAAAAACATATGGAACTATCAAGTAAAAACACCTTTTAACAGACATAGAAAAGCCAATCAACTAGTAGTCTACTAGTCTATTACAGCTATCAAGATGGCGAAATAAAAATCTCCCTTCCCTTTCCATCTCCCATCCAAATTCTTATCAATAATAGTCTTGATTTCTCCTTTCCCTCACACTTCCTCCAATCCTTCTCATCCAAACATGTAAAGGAAGAGGTGACAACTTAATGACAGAAAAAGAGCAAATTAGAGAAAAGCAAGGAGGTATAAAAGTCCCAGAAAGTTCTTTTCCATTTGCCAATATTACATGTTCAACAAATTGACGTTGGAAAAGTAATCACCTGTCTAAACGACAAATAGGGCCTGTACTAGCCCTATGAAGAGACCTCTTCACAGCTGCCTTCCAGGCAAACGGAAATGAACCACCCTATTGATTGATAAGAGTAAAACACATAAATTAAAACTGTCTTCTATATTCAACAAGACCTAGGACAAATCCAAGAAAAAAGAATATATGCCAACAAGCAAACAAACGAAGAAGTAAAGATATTTACCCAGCCAAAACTCCTGGACAAATCATTGCCAGTGCCAAGAGGAATAATCGCCACGGGAGGAACAGGATATCGACTCTCTTTGTGAACTTCTCCTAGACTTCCAAGTACCCAACCAACTGTACCATCTCCCCCAGCAACCTGCGACACATTCAAGCCTCAATTACCCAATCAAACTTGATACGACAGATACAATCTCTGTCAGCAATTGTAAACGTCTAAACGATAGAAAAGAAAGGAAATGGATTGCCCCTATCCCAGCTTAACGGCGAGTAGCTTCACAAAGATTGAAACCACAGCTTTCATCACCGAAACAAAAAGGATAGAATCTTACAAAATAATTAATCTCACTGATTGAATTTTCACTATGAATTGCACATAAATTTATCAAAAATGTGTATCGTTAAAAGACACTTAATCTGTTAGTCTGTCTGCTCAGGCCTGCTCAAATATGGCCCCCGTAAATTAATAACACAAACTCACAATAGTACAAGTATACTTCCGGAAGAGAAGGCAATAAAACTAAAGATTCAGAGAACATACCACCACTCTTAACTTTTCCCGAGTCTGTTTGGCAATAGAATCACCCACAACCAGCTGCTCTAAGCAAGGCAATCCAAACTGTACAAGCTCACTAGGCTTTACATCGGAAAGGTCGTATACCTGAAGCATCAAAACACACAGAATCGTCCTCAGCAAAAATTTCATACCAATTTCAAAAAGCCTCCACAAAGAACATCAATAAAACGTGCTGCCATCAGTCATTATCATCGATAACACCAAAGTTGATAAGCAGTAGTATGTGCTTAAGCAATAGTATATGCTTATTGTCATGAAAAAATGCTGTGATATAAAGGCTGCCAACATTTCAGAAATCTAAAAGAACAGTATGTAAAATTCAACCATCCAACAATAAGAGGTTACTTATTAAATATGCCTTTTAGTTTGTCAATGTTACCAAACACAGTATAAGACCAAACCACAGATTACCAATTTACCACATTCACACTATCTGGTTCTCGTAGAACACCATCCAAAACTAATGAAATGCTCAGCTAAGTTCCCTAACCACGCCCCAAATCCAAGGAATGGTGTCTAAATTATAATCATGCCAAATTCTTGGAGCACAAAATAATTTAACTTGAAATTGCCTAATCTCTAATCTAATTGACTTTAGCCAAAATTACTAAAAACAAATTCTGGTAAGTGTCAGAATGTAATACATAGATATTGACCCTGGATGTATGGACTACTTTAAAAACTACATAGCCAGTGGCCTAGTTAATATCCTCAAAATGGAAAGGTGGAACAACCATAATTGGCCTTCCTATGGAGCTAAGTAACCAGGGACGAACACCAGAATGAGCCCAGCGATTCAGAGTAACTACAGCTGGCATACTGCAATACATTGCTACCAGATCTCAAAAACTCCAGGTGGTATAAAATCAGTGGAAGACTTTCGTCATTAAGCAAAGTATCCTTCCAGACAATACCAAAACTCACTCATCAAACAGATAACCGAAACGTCTTGAGGACCACCAACCAGATTATTTTGCCAAACGTAACATCTCATAAAACACATACCATCACAACTGCAGTAAATGCTAACCCACAATCAGTCATCATTCGAATGACAAGAAAAGCAATGCTCAAATGATCAATTCACCAAGCCAAAGAAAGTCAGAAAAATCAGAGCAACTTCCTCTAATTACCCCCAAAAAACACTAAAACCTGCAAAACTAATCAACTAAAAACATCTAGAAACTAGTTGCTACGATACACTCCTGCAAACCAAAGTCACTTATCAGCCACACATGCCCATCCAAAGGGAGAAGCAAAGATCGCGAATAAAATCATTTTCAAACGACAAATGATGGATGAAATAGGGGTGGTCTAAAGAGCCAACCAGGAGTTTCGAAATTCATCACCAACAAGTTAATCATCTTTTCTTGCCCCGGCAATATCATCATTAATTCATCATAGACCCATGATCATTCAAGAACCAGATTTAGCTTCTCTCTTCATAAAACCCCCCAAAAGAATCATCTTTTCCATTCCAAAAAAGCAGAAAACACAGGGACATACACATACCCAACAACAGCATCATCAATAGCTATTTCTGCAGTTCTACTCAAACTCCAAAGTAAGCTTAACTAAATGGTTGTTCACCTAACAAGCCCAACAACCCCCCTCCCCCCCCACTTCTTCTTCTTCTTCCCCCTATAGAACCTCATTTTATAATCCCATTCTACATTTCTACCCAACCCTCAAGTCCTCAACATCACTACAAATACATGACCGCCACCAAAAGAGAACAGCGCAAAGCCTCGATAATCACACAACCAAGTCGACAATCCAAAACCAACCCCCCATAAGCGAAAGAGCATCCTTCATCCTCAAAAGATGACACACTCATTACCTACCCAACCAACATGGGAAACCCACCCTAATCACCCATTAAACTTCCCCCCCAATAAGAACAGCCACAATGAGATGATCTCCAACACAAAACAATACCAACCACCACTGGTCCAACCTACATAAAAAAACACAAACACAACAATACACAACCCACACAAAGACATGAAATTTCCCTCAAACCAAACTATAATGATGAACAATAAACACAAACCCACATTCCCCAACCACCCAAAACCCCCAACAAATCACACAAACTTCAACAACACTATTCCAACAAATTTGGATACCTGGTCTTCACCTATTCTTACAAAAAAAACCACATAATACCCATAAAGATATCAACTTTCATCTATACAACCACAAACCCACCTCTAAAAAACACAAAATCACCCAAAAAAAAAGTTCCAAGAAAGTTGGGGAAATAAAATATAAACCTGTTCTTCCCCCATTAATTGCTGCAACCTCAACTTAAGTTCAGGGCCATGTCTGCCACCACTCCTGGAATTAACAAAGACAATCATGGGACATTCAGGCGGTGTCTCAACCTCTTCCGCGGCCAACAGATCAGCAGAATCAACACCTGCTCCGACATCCTTGGAATTAATAGCACGTCGTATCGCCAGTCGCAGGTAATGTGGTATTGATATCCTACGACGAAGTTCCTCTTTGTCTACCCTTATCCCCGACAACCCACACCCTCTTAATGACTCTATCATTGACGACCTCGCCGACGTCACCGACCCTTCCGCCACCCCCGCCGCCGCTGACGCCTCCGCCGACGGTGTCGATGACGATGCCTGCTCCATTTTCTCTTCTTTTTTTTATCCTTCTCTTTTAAATTTAATTAAAAACCCAGTTTTTTTTCACTTTTTAACTTCTGGGTACTTCTTAGAATTTGATTTTGATTGTTTTTTTGTTTGGTGGGAAAAATTGGAGGAGAGAGAGAGAGAAATACCGGGCTGTTTGCAATGGTGGTGGTGGGGGTGAAGATTTTGGAAGAACAGCCCGGCGAAATGATGATGCTTTTTTGAAAATTCAATGGGAAGTTTTCGGGTGTTTTTTTTTTTTTATTTAAAGGGGAAAAAGTCACGAAATTACAGTTAATTGAATTTAATATTATTATTTTTTTAAAGAATGGTTAGACGAATTTTTTAAACTTTTTGTTTGATTAAGTGATTCTATTATTATAAAACCCGTATTAGTATTAATTAATTGGAAAAATTAGTTGGGTTTTATCTTTTCCAGCGAAAACGAGTAGAAGACGAGGTATTAATTTGTCTTTAACTCACTTTTTAATTGTTTTGTGTTTTGTTTTTATTTAAGCATGATTTGTATATTAAATGGGAGTTGGTGGCAAATCTTGTTGGGGAAATGACGGGCTGTGTTGGGAATTGGGGAGTTAAGAATAGAAGTTGCACTTTGGGATAATGGTAGTAAATTAGTAATATCGAACTCGGTTTAAAAAATTATATCGTAATGTTATGTATTTCGTTATACGCTACTATTAAGAGTGGTGTTTGTAACTATGATTACCACATCATCAAATCACTAATTTGTACGCTTTCGGGAATACTTAAAGGGGTGGGTGGGCAAGGTCGAGATCAGTAGGGTAAAGATATTGGACCAATAGTGAGGTTGGGGAAGTTTAATTTTGATCAAAGTCTACATGAAAAGAGACGTTCGTTGCAAGAGTTAGGTCAGATGTCGATTGATATGGTCATTGCAGATCCTTGAACCATTAGTTCTACAAATCAATAAGTTTGATCCAATGTATGATGTGTTGTTTATTTATGATGTGCAATGATATGAACACCTACAATGTCCAAGTTGAGCCATGCAAGCTAAGATAGGGATTAATGATTTGTTGATGTCTTAATCGCTTTGAGCGACATTAGAGATCAGTTAATATATTATTCGGATTTTGAGAGTGTCTTTAAGATACAACTAGTTCTTATCCCCGTGAAAATCACCGGGATTGTTTTAAATCGACTTCTATAGCATAATTGTCTACATTATTGGATTTATGCTAAATCGGTAAAAGGCAAAAACCACC
>JBBYHQ010318872.1:0-15961 GCA_038382645.1 Spergularia azorica | reverse complement strand
CACCAACCTCCGCAATGAACAACAACGTCGCTTGATGCAACTGGGTGAATCTTCGCCGTCCCGCACCGCCCTTGCCGTGATGACCCGATCGGACGCTGCTCCTTCCCCTGTCTCCATGTCGACTCAAGGTCGTGGTCAGAGTACCTCCTACAACCGCGGTCGTGGTCACCACAACAGCCACCGTGGCCGGGGTTGTGGTCAGCCCAACCGCTCCCATTCTAACGGCGGCTCTCATCAGGACCCACCACCATCGGCTCGCGAGACTCCGATCGCTGCTCCTTAACCATGCCTTAAGAAGGAGCCATGGAGCTGCCTGCTTGCCGCTTGAATTAGGCTGCAGAAGCTTCAGCTTTGTCATCCATTTTCTCATTCGTCTCTCACCCATATTCAGTGAAACAAAATCCTAAATTTAAATACTCTTTTCTACTACTATTTCACAGAAGACACAAAGCCCAAATTTGTTCATTCTGATCGCTTTATTGGCTCTGCAAGTTAGGGTGTCTTTCTGAATGCGTTTCAGGACCAGTTTTGGTACATTGGTCATATCTCCTTTATTTGGTAAGATCAATCCTTAATTATTGTTCCTATTTACTCTTAAGATATATAGGAACAAACCCATATCTTTTAATTTCATTTTAATTATTATTTACTTGCTCAAATCATACTCTAAATTGAACTATGGTGCCGTTGCTCTGCTTGCAAGTATCATGAACACATGGTCTTCGTAATTTGATCATAACAGCCTCGTTTCTTCATGTATTTGATCGAAATAAAATCCTACGTTGAACTTCATTTCACGATCTTGATGTTAGGCTTTTTAAATCCTTGAAAATCTGTCGTTATGATGATAATATAGTCCCTAGAAATTGGATGCGTTTATGGTACTCTGTTTTAGAGCAGTTATGGTATTTGGGTCATAAATCCTTGAATAATTAATGAAAGTTGACGTTTGCCATGTTGAAATACTCCTAAGAGAAAGTGTTATGATTTCCAGTTGGTTTTGTATCTAAAAAATAAGGAATTCTTTCCCAAATGAGCATCTAAACACCAGTCATGTGTTCTGAGACATGAAGACGACGCAACCTATTGTTATATTCGATTTAGACAAGTTATACTTGGTTTATTTGGGAGATTAAGGTAACATGATGTCTATCCCTTCTAAAACTATTTGAGTATAACGTCACAGTTAAGTGTTTATGTTTGTATGTACTGATTTTCGAAAGTCTGAATGTGAATATAACTTGATTTCAATTATGTTTGTGCTGATATAGTGCTGATCAGAGATTTGATTAGTAATAACATGGTGAATGTTTTTGATACATATTTCTAATACTAAAGATCGTGATTTGGTATTGGTGTTGTATTCTGGCCTAGTGCCTTTAAAATTGGTTATTGTTATCCGTATTTTGTTATTGGCATTGGCATTGCTGGTTTAAATGTGGCTCAGAGCCAAGAGTTGGTTATGGTGTTGGTTTGTGTGATTTGTGTTGTTATGTGATCACCGTTCGATTAATAAAATATTAATCACTTAAAGTGAAAGGCAATGAGGCCTGGGGGTAATTTATTACCGGGTGGACCGCATAGGTCTCACCTTGGTTTTTTGTGAAAGCCGCATCTATTTTAATGGAGCCCCTCCGCATCGGATATAAGTGGGCTAGGCTCTAGTACTACTCCTTTGGGTTAAAAATACCTTTGGGGGGTGTGCACACTTAAGGTCTAGTAAAAATCGGTAGGTTTCAGCCTGCTTGGTTGTGAGAATGGTACGGCAAAAGATTCGTCCATTCCTAAATTGTTGTGAGGATGGTATGGCAAAAGATTCGTCCATTCCTAAATTGTTGTGTGTGGTGGATTCCCCGCTCATTGAATAAAAATGGTTATGCAAATGATGGATTGAAATTCTCAGTAAATGAGATATTTTAGATACTTGGTTTAAATTAGATATATCTCATGACGGGGTCATCTTATTACAAGTGTGGTTTTATGTTCAAGAACTCTTGTCCTACCTATGTGTGAAATCATCAAATTGTATGCTTACTTGTTTATTATGTGTTGGATGATTTTTCCTTTATAGGCCATGACATGTTCTTACAAGGTAGAGTCGGTTACTCAGCTTAGTAGCTGACGTGTTAAAATCCTTCGGGCTACCCGTCAAGGGGTAGGTCTTTGGTTTATCTGTCTTTGATTTTCAGGTTCGTCAGGGACTAACTCGTGGGCCCTACTTGGAGATTTATGTTTTAGCTTCCGCTGTGTAATTTGTTTAAAATTTGTGTATGGGCGGGATATCACCCTTTTGATTTGTAGCTGACGGTTTTGTTTTCCCCAGCTTTGTATATTGATTGTAATATTATGAAATTTCGGCGAGTTTTGTATTATAATAATGTTTTTAAATTTAGCCGAAATTCGTTGGTGTTACAGTCTTGGTCTAACCATAGCAGGATATGTGCATGAGGTAAGCCTCGCTTTCGAAATTCTATGGTATATATATCTGAGAATCATTTTTATTTTGTATCAGTAGTATTAAAAATGGTAATAGTAGTATTGAAATACACTTTGAAATCAGCAAGTTGTATCTTAGTCGGAGTTTTGGGAAATGAGCCATAAGGATTGAGTAAACGGCAATAATGTTCGATGCACTTGTATGAGACATAATAATAATAATAATAATAATAATAATAATAATAGGTGGCGATCTTTCTTTAGACATTCCATGAATTGTGTGAGTTTTAACTTGAATACTCTTGCCATGATGTCAGACGATCTTCTATGTCTTGGCCTTCTATGTGATTTAGCATTGATTCAACTTCTGGCCAGTTAGAATTTGCTGTGAAAGTTATGAATAAGTGTGGGTTCACATAGTATCTACATATCGCCATCGAATCTTGGTCCGTGTCCGTCCGCAAATGTAGACGGTAAGAACACTCGTTTACCTATTGACGCACCATTATGGTCACCTTTAGAGACAGCGTCACAAATGTTGTTTAGCATATCACATCTAAGAGAGGGCTGGTTGTTTCTGTAGTACATCAATCGCTATTGCATAGTATCGAAGGTTTCCGCCTCGAAAGAGAGCATACCCATCTGATGTCCTCTGTTGTAGACGATATGCATAGTATTCTCTCATAGTTACGCAGTCTCTTTTTCTTTTTCTGTTGTTGCCCCGATTCGCTTCATCATAGTATGCAATTTCCATATAGTAACTGTCCTCGCCGTAAGGAAATAGGAGGGGGTATTGTAAAGCCATGTAAGACGGATGAAGCTCGGTAATTCTCTTTAGCCCTTCTCTCTTGTGTAATAATAATGTCTTTACCTTCAGTATCTTGATTTATATTTCCCGTGATAAGTGCTGCTACTTCATTTGCTGTGGGGCTGTTGTATTGTCTGCAATTGTTGTCCCTTTTGCCTAATAGTTTTACGAATACTCGTGAGGTAGCTTGCATTCCTTCATTTTTTTCTTGTGCCATGCGAAATGTTTGGGCAAGAAGATTTACCTCATCGAGCATTTGTTTTAATCCTACCAGTATTTCTCTATCAAGTTGAGAGCTTACTTCCCGTGCGCTGACCGTCTTTGCTCTCATATCAATTTCAGAAGAAAGTATCGTATGCATACAGTTGTAGAAAGGTGATACTAAGATTGTCGTTAAATTCAATCAAATTACCACAAAACACTACCTAAAGTAGATAGGATAAGTGGGTATCAAACACAAGGAAGAGGGGCAAGTCTAATATGCGATTCTAGTGTGGAAACGAAATAAACAAAAGAAGTAAACAATTAAAAGGGGGGTTTTTGGTTTGAAAGTTGTTTAAAAGTGAAATAAACGAAATAGCAATTTGATCAAAGCGACTCTCGGTGACAATCTTATCTAACACCCTAATATAGTAAGTTTTACCTCTCTCTAATATTACCAATTCATTAATAATCCCGGTTTTAACTAATTAATCCTCTTTTATGGGGAATTTGAGCAAGCGCTACCAAATTCCCCTCATTTTAGTCCTAATTTGTCTAGTGACCACTCAAACAAATCACAACCAAAGGCATGAAGAGCAAAGACTAATAAAAGATTAAGAACAACCCAAATTAGTATCTAATTAGCCGCAACCGCGATACTAATCAAATCTAATCTATTAGTTGCCTAATTAATTCCCAAATCACTAATTAGCCGCAACCGCGACACTAATCGTGTGAAAGTTGCTTCCTTTAGGGTTAATAATCAATGACCACCAATCATCAACCAAGCATAAGAAATACCCAATTCAATCTAATAAACCAATTAGAGAAAACAAAGGTAAATCAAGCAATTGAAGAACAAGGAATTAATTATAATGAAATTAAAGACAAATTAGAGAGAAAAAGCCTTACTAATACATAGGATGAAAGATTTGATTACACCAAGAGTTTAGGAAGGGGATTAGCCTCCCATACTAATTATTACTATAATATTTGAGATGGAAATCATAATGAAAATACTAATTCTCACTAATCTCTCCTTGAGTTTCTCTCTCTAGAAATAAGAACAAGATGAAAATATAATGAAAAGTGATTAGTATTATTGAGGGGTTCATGCCCCTTTATTACATCTAAGTACAAAGCACTAAAAGACGAATTAGATATTTCTTGGAAAAAAAAAACCGTCAGAAGCCCATGGGAAACTTCCAGGAAGCTAGTTTCCTCGACTCGAGGAAAGAAATCCTCGAGTCGAGCGACGGAATCCTCGACTCGAGGAACACTATCCTCGAGTCGAGCGAGGAAATCCTCGACTCGAGGACACACTCCCTCGAGTCGAGGAAATTGAATTCCTCTTCTCTTTTCTTCCTCTCTCGAGCTAGTGTGAATCCCGATGCATAGACGAGCTAACTTCTCCTCGAAACCTGCTCCAAGTCATAGCTCGATCTTCTATTTACGTCCAAGGGCCGCCAAAGACTCTTGAGCACCGAAATCCCGTAAAACAATCAAATAAGCTCCAGAAATACTCCGAATGAAATGGTCTACGAATGGCAATAAAACCACGCCCTAAAATGCCTAAAACATGTGGATTACACACTACATTATACATCGTATCAAACTCCCCCATGCTTAGACCATTACTCGTTCTGGAGCTATCCAATTCTCCACACTTAACACCTAGGTCTCCCTCATACACGGGGCGAGTTGCAATTATCGAACTCCTCCAAAACAAAGAACCGCAAGCCATCAAAACACTCAAACAGTGCTAGCTAGAGTTGGAGTAGATGAAATGCTCAACACCCCAACTCTAACCATCTTATCCTCCCTTCTCACACACTCTAAGTTAGGGGAAACTAACACTAACCTCGTTTCCCCTACTCGGCTCAACGACTCCCTCAAAGCCGTGCTCGAAATGAAGCTATCGAACACGACTCACTTCTTATCAATCCACCGGCGCCCCTATCATCATAATGCAAGAGGATTTCTAACCTAGGACCATCAATTCCTAGCACCGAACCTCCTTATAGCTCCCGTAGTGATCCTAACCCGTTATGCCCAACTCCTCTTTTTATGTCGCCCGCCATGGATTACCTCATTTTTTTTTTTTTTTTTTTTTTTTACGGAAAATAAAAGCACACATATATTACAAACGAAGTGACAAATGCCAAAATGGAATTACAATACCATGCCAAGTGTCTCCCCCATGCTTAAAACCCGTCATTGCCCAATGACATACTAACAACAACGAAAGGATCGGGCAACAACGAATTATGTAGGGGGAGTACCATCAAATTAACCACTAACTATCCCATACAACTATAAACAAAGAACAAACCGTCTCATCTCTTCACATAAGGAAATAACGGGCTCTCGGGCCAAGAGACACCCACTCCACCTCACTCCCCTATTCTCCCTCTTGAAAAGAGTATCCACCCTCGTCTCACTACTACATCTCCCTCATTATCAATATGCAACAACGCATCCTCCTCCAATAGCGACCAACAATCCAAAAAAAACCCAACCAACATAAAACAACAAGGCTATTTTATTGGTTCAGGGGTAAAATGGGGTGGGTAGAATAAGTATAACGCGGGGAGCAAACGCGGCGTGGCACAAAGAGAGATGGTATAGAAACGAGCTAGTGAAACGGGTGGGGAGTAGTGGTTAGAATCGTGAGAGAGAGAGAGAAAAGTTAAAGGGAAAGAAATACATACCTCGTGAGAGCTCCTTTTCCCTCAATTACCGTCAAAGCAAGTGGCTCCTGGTCAAAAGACCGGTAGAAGAGCCACTCTCTCACCTCACAACCACGTCTCCCTCAAAATACGTCGCCTCCTACCACCTTACAAACTCCCATCTCCCACGTGTGTTTGTTGGAGCATAATGACCCCACACCAAAAGTTGTCCAAAAACCGGTAAAGGGCCATTTTGTGAATACTTTGTGAGTTTAGGGCCAAATGTCAACGGTTTATGGATGAACAGGCATGTGGAACAAACGGGAGGGGTCAATACGAAGAGAGATGGTACAAAACATGGATAAAACAGGGTGATTGAGTGACTTGGCTAGAGATGAGAGGAGAAGAAAGTTTAAGGGATAGAGATTTTTATACCTTGGCTCCTCCGAAAGATTGGCAAATGTCGTGATCCAAACAAACGATAAAAACACACAAAAACAAGAAAAACAAACAAACTAGGAAATCGGTTAGGCAAACAAAATATATACAGGAAAGATATCCCCTCCCCCATGCTTAAAACATGTGAATACTCGTCCAAACAAAGCATAAAGAGAGAGGGAAAGTGTGATTCACTGAGGGGGGCCGCGTGGGCGAAACTGCTGCCCACTAATGGAAAGGAGGCGAAGACGCTCATCGATCTCCGCGAAGTCGGGGGCCTCGTAGTATGACATCTGAGCCCTCATGTGGAGGCTATGGCTAGCCTCTAGGAACATCATCATGCGCTCAGCCTGGACCTCATGGACCATCAACTTGTGGTCCATGCCATCCATGCGATGCCAAAGATCCGTCCTCCATGTCTCAAACTCGGGAGGGAATGCCATCTGGGGCGCAAAGCCGAGTCCTCCCACCTGGAATCATGGAGGGCCCGGAACTGCCTCAAGCATGGCCTGCCCCTGAGCGACATTTAGTCATTGCCCCTTCAGAAATAGTTCCTTCGCATCCTGACTCTCATCAATCCTCAAATTATCGGCGTAGGGGAGCAACAAGTAGTTCTGCGCATCCGTCCCCAAAATCCAATGGTATCGCCCGCATACTCTCCCAATCTAAAAAATGGGGTGATCCACCTGATCTTTCGGAGGGCTTGGATGTTCAATGTCGCGAGGCCCTCCAAAGCCACCTCCTCATCAACCCTCGCTACATTACACCGACGGGCAATGAGGGTAATCATGCCTCCCAACCCGATAGAACGCGTGGGAAACATTTGGCATGCCATGCACGCCTTAGCAAAGAGCTCGGCCCACCGCGGTCTACCATTCTCATTCGGGTTGAATGAGGAGAGGCAACCCATCTCCATAAACTGTATGATATTGGGCTCTCCATGCCCAAAAACACACATGCTGATCACCCGGTATATGAGCCTCATGGTCGGGCGAGGGACCATCGAAATCTTCCCCGAGAGAGGAATCACCGACTCCCTTGTGAGCTTGGTCCATAAGACCCTTCGCCTCATACCCTCCGTACAAATTGTACAGCTTATGCTCATCCTCCCGTGGCTGCCACTTAAAGGACTGGTCTAAATCACCATAACTCTACTTACCAAGGCGATTGCCACTGCGGAAGAGGATCCTCTCGTTGTCCAGCTCGTGCTTGAGAGTGGACAAGAACTCGTAAGTCCACCTCTCATAAGTGGGGGCCGACTTGCCCAAAAAGTCTAGCATGCCCCCAATAGCCAAGTGAAAACGTATGGACTCAAGGAAACCCAATTGCTCTAAAGTGGGCGCATCGAAAAATTTAGTAACCACGAGCTTCTTGCGCTCGTAGAAATCATTGAATCACGCCCTTTCCGTATCATCCAACCCTTCTACACCCATGGTCTCCCAATGTTTAGGACCCCTAACTTTCTTTTGCTTCTTGGAGGGGCCGACTTCCCCATCATTTCTTCCCATTATCGCACAAACACAACACGACTACAATCAAATTCTCCTTGACAATGCACCAACCAATCCCAAACACCCAATAAAACACAATTTGCAACATTTCACCAACACCCAAATACACACTACAAAATTCCAAATTCACACCACCCAATTCGTTTCAAACCACAATAATCCTTCACAAAGATCAATCAAACCAACATACTACTACCAAGCCACCAACAAACAACCAAGACACCTACAAAGGCCAATTTCGAATTTGGGGATGTTTCTTACCAAAATGGGCTCAAAAAGAAAATTTTGAGCAAAGTCGATCCTCCAAAATACTTCCAATAGCTTCACAACTGCCCCTAGATTCTATTCCAACCTTGAAATCGACCCAAAAGCTCCAAAAAACAAAACCCCTAATTTCTAGGGTTCTTGAGAAAAATTGAGATTTTTGAGTGATTTTTGATGAAATAAGAGTTTTTGGGGTTGATTTGTTGTTTGTGGAGTGATTTTTGTGAAGAAATTAGAAGATTGGGAGTGATTATGTGTGATTTTTTGGAGATTTGAGGGTTTTTGTGAGGGTTGGGGTGAGGAGGGTCGAAAATGGGGAAAATATGAGGAGTGAAGAAGTGAGGAAAGAGAAGGGAGGGTCGGGTTTAAGAAAACTAAAGAAATTGGAACTGAAGGATCCTCGAGTCGAGAAAGGGTGCCTCGACTCGAGGATTATCTCGCTCGACTCGAGCTGCTTTCCCTCGAGTCGAGGATTGGCCCTCAAAATCAAACCAGACTGCTGATTCTCCTCGACTCGAGGGACATTATCCTCGACTCGAGCCGACACTCGCTCGAGTCGAGGATTGCACCTCTTTTTTGCACTTAACTGTTCCTCTGTCTAGACTCGAGGGACTTCCTTCTCGAGTCGAGGATGCTCTTATTTGCTTCTCTTCCTTCTTTTCTTGCTTGAAACTCTAATCAAAACCGATTTCCAACCCACGAAAACACATAACACCACAAATATGTACACAAGGCTCGGGTTGCCTCCCGACTAGCGCCTTTATTTAACGTCGTTGGCTCGACTCATGAACTCTAAAATTTCTCAATTCTCGATAGTTGGCTCAAAAAGGGCCAATTCCTCCATGGTTTCCACTTTGAATCCTTCGTAGTACGGCTTCAACCTATGGCCATTCATCTTAAAGGCTTTCTTCTCCTCTTTTTCAAAAATTTCAATTGCACCATGCGGATATACGTTAGATACGGTGAACGGTCTAATCCATCTAGACCTCAATTTTCCCGGGAAGAGTTTCAACCTTGATTGATAGAGCAACACCTTGTCTCCCACCTTAAAACTCTTCCTCGCTATCAACTTGTCATGCCATGCTTTTGTCTTTTCCTTGTAGATTGTCGCATTATCGTAGGACTCCAACCGGATTTCCTTCATCTCATGCAATTGAAGCTTCCGGTGCTCTCCCACTTCACTCATTCCCATATGAAGATTCTTGATGGCCGAAAATGCTCGGTGTTCTAACTCAACGGGGAGGTGGCATGCTTTACCGAACACCAATCTGTACGGGGACATACCAATTGGTGTCTTGTAGGCCGTCCGATAAGCCCACACCGCATCATCCAATCTCAAACTCCAATCTTTGCGGTTCGGATTCACCGTTTTTTCAAGTATAGACTTAATCTCCCGATTTGACAGTTCGGCTTGCCCATTAGTTTGGGGATGATACGACGTGGAGACCTTGTGAACAACATAGAACTTCCTCAAAAGTGCACTCACCGTCCGGTTACAAAAATGCCTTCCCTTATCACTTATCAAGGCCTTTGGAACACTGAAACGGGAGAAGATACGAGATCGAAGGAAATCTGAAACAACTTTGGAGTCATCAGTTCTAGTGGCTTTCGCCTCCACCCACTTGGAGACGTAATCCACTGCAAGTAAAATATAGTAATGGCCGTGGGAATTTGGGAAAAGGCCCATGAAATCAATGCCCCAAACGTCAAAAATTTCGCAAAAGATAATGGGAGTTTGAGGCATTTCATTTCTTTGCGAATTATATCCCACTCTTTGACATTTTTCACAAGTTTGACAAAACTCGTGAGCGTTTTTAAAGAGTGAAGGCCAATAAAATCCGCACTCGAGCGCTTTTAACGCGGTTCTCTTTGAACCGAAATGGCCACCACATGCATAGGAATGACAAAAGGTCAAGATGGAACGTACCTCATCGTCAGGAATGCATCGACGTATAATCCCGTCGGATCCTTGTTTCCATAGGTACGGATCGTCCCAAATGTAAAACCTTGCAACACTCCGAAACTTCTCCCTTTGACCCTTATTGAAAGGGGGAGGGAATTTGTTGGATACTAGGAAATTGACGATGTTCGCAAAGCACGGCCGCGTGATCTTTTTGATGCTCAAAGAATACAACGCCTCGCCCTGAAACCTCTCTTGTATTCTATCCTTGGCATAAGAGGTATCCTTCTCATGCACGAGTCGGCTTAGGTGATCCGCTACGAGGTTTTCCGCACCCTTCTTGTCCCGTATCTCAACATCGAATTCACTCATAAGCAACACCCATCGGATGAGTCGGGGCTTAGCCTCCTTCTTTGACATTAAGTAACGGTTGGTGGCATGGTCACTATACACAATGACTTTCGTCCCCAATAGATATGGCATAAATTTCTCTAGAGCAAAAACAACCGCCAACATCTCTTTCTCCGTAGTTGTATAGTGACGTTGCGCCTCATTCAACATCAAGGAGGCGTAGTGAATGACATGGCTTGCCCTCTCCTCCTTTTGACCTAACACGGCTCCGATCGCGTAATCACTCGCATCGCATATAATCTCAAAGGGAAGTGACCAACACGGCGCCCTAATGATGGGAGCGGAGATAAGCCGATCCTTTAACTCATCAAATGAGGCTTGACATTCCACGAAAAAGTCAAAATCCGACTCTTTTTGAAGAAGCTTGCACATGGGGGAGGCGATCTTCGAAAAATCCTTGATAAACCGACGGTAGAAACCCGCATGACCCAAGAAAGATCGCACCTCCCTTACATTAGTCGGATAGGGGAGAGTAGAAATTACGTCCATTTTAGCTTTATCAACCTCAATCCCCCGTTCCGAGATTATGTGGCCTAGCACCACACCATCCGCCACCATAAAATGGCATTTTTCCGAATTGAGGACTAAATTAGACTCCAACACCGGTCGAGGACCCACTCTAGATGACCCAAGGCTTGCTTAAAGGTGGACGATCGCCAATACCTCGTATATTGGCGATCGTCCACCCAATAGTTATCGGTTTAGCATTGTAGTTCACACAATATGATTTACCGATCTCATGAGACATTTCCTGCGAGTTAGTAGACAAAGAAACAAACGAAGAATTCTCTATCCTACTATACTCAATTGGACCAAGCACATCACCTAGAACATTACAATGTGAATCAAACACGTCTTGCACAATATGATCAATGACATCAATGGACGAGATTGAATGCACATCCGAAGGGTATTTCATGGAATCAAACACGTTAAACTTGACGTCAATTTTTGTTTGAGCTGTTTCAAGAAAGGGGCGCCCTAAAAGAATAGGGGCCTCATGCAAGTCATGTTCCATTTCGATAACATAAAAATCGGCCGGGAAAACAAGTTTATCCACTTCAACAAAAACATCTTCAATTATGCCCTTAGGATACACATTCGATCTATCGGCTAGTTGAACTATGATATCCGTGTCATGCAATTCCCCAAGTTTCAAAGATTCAAACACGGAATAAGGCAAAACATTTATACTAGCACCGAGATCTAACATGGCCTTGTTAAACTTATCACCCCCTAGAGTACAAAGTAGTGAAAACATTCCGGGGTCCCTACGCTTCTTAGGCAATCGACGTTGGAGTACCGCCGACACATGCTCGCTCATTTGAACTTTTCGTTTCGATTTTTTCTTAGGTGCTCGTTTAGGCGTGACTACGTCTTTAACAAATTTTGCCACCTTAGAAAATCTCTTAACAAAATTGAGAAAAGGAATGTTCACCTTACAATCTTGGAATAGAGCGTACATGTCAGAGTTGCGGGCGTATTTCCGGTCGTCCTTAAGTGCCTCGGGAAACGGAACATCGACTTCATTATCCTCGTCTTGTACAATAGAAGAAGAACCAAGCAAATCGGCCCCAAAAGAGTCACCCTCGACTCTAGGGAAAACCTCCTCGAGTCGAGAAGAACGCTCCTCGACTCGAGGTAAATCCTTCTCGAGTCGAAAAGGATGATTAGTGCTATTCTTTTTCGGGGTCGATTTCTCGACTAGAGGGCCTCTCTCCTCGACTTGAGGGGCACAATCCTCGACTCGAGGTGAATCCTTCTCGTGTCGAGGAGGATAGACAGTCAGGCTATTTTCATTACTCAATTCCTCGACTCGAGGCATAACACCCTCGACTCGAGGGGCCTTCCTCTCGACTCGAGGGACTTCCTTCTCGAGTCGAGGATCCTGAACAGTAGTACTCCCTCTATTTCTTATAGTTCTTTACGTAGAGAAAGTGGGGAGAAACGAAGGTATAGGGAGAGAGAAAGTGTTTAGAGAATGAGGGGTATGTATTAGAAGAAACTAATTAGCTAGTAATCCAGCAAAGTTAATTAGCCACCATCGTAATCACCCGCAACCACCGCGGCCTCCATCCTTGACCGCAAAATCATTGTGCTCCTCCTTGAGCACCGTCGCCTTTCTCCGATTCGAGTACAAAAAAATAAAAAATAAAAACTCCATTCATCAAAACTCAAGCACAGAGCCACAGATTCGAACACAAACTCCTCGAATTCGTATAAAAAAAAACCTCATCAAAACTCAAACACATATGAACATAAATTCAATCAAAATTTAATAACAAATTAATGGAAAAATAAGAACCCCAGATCTGGATCATGCACAAAAAATGACGTTGGTCACATGGCTCAAAGGCCAACGACTACCGGTGGTCCTTTTCCGATGACATTTTCTTTATAAAAAAAAACCTAGATTTGAACTTGGTGGTGTTAGGGGTGATTTGTGGGCATGTGAAAGTCGTCGCCGGTGATCGGTGGTGGTGGTGGTGGTGTCGGTGCCGGCGACAATGGCAGTTGGTGCTTGTGGCGACGATGGCCAGATAGGGGGCTTCAAGCGGTGGGTCGGGTGGTGAAGAGGAGGAGGAGAGAGAGAATGGAGGATGTTTTAATTCAGATGAGTGAGAAAAGAAAAGGATCGAAGATATGGGGTGTTGAGAAATTGAGTGATAAACATGGAGAAAAGAAGAACAGCAATGAGGAATTGAGGAGGGGGAGTTGCCGTGTTGATGAATGTAAGGGGTTGATTATGGGGTTGTTTAAAGCAATTGAGTTGTCTAGTTAAAAAATGAGGGAAAGATTAATGATTAATTGGGACATTAATTAGGTTAATTGACCCAATTATATAATAGATTAATAGTGTTAGTAAGGGTAATAATGGAACATTATGTCACAAAATATGGCCCGGAATAGAAACATAAAGAATAAAAAGAAATTGCCAAATAAGGGAAACGTAAAGAAACAAAAGAAATGGAGGGAGTATTGTTTTTGTCTCCCATTTTCTCGAGTCGAGGCAATGACACCCACGACTCGGGAAAATTCTTTCCTCCAATAGAGTGTTCTCCACTCCTACTTCTCTCGACTCGAGCTGGATGCTCCTCGAGCCGTGGTTGCTCATTTCCCGACACATTGTTGCTTTCATCAACATTCTCATCCTCAACCCAAACTTCATCATTTCCTCGATCATTCGGCTCATGTGGCTTCCTACCACTCCTTTGACTCACGAAACTCACATTCTTTTTCGGGTTGACCTCCGTTTGAGATGGGAATTTGGTGGAACCTCTTGATTCTAGTCGAGTCACCGCACTAGATAGTTGGCTCATTTGACCCTCGAGATTTTTAATGCTCGCTTTTGTTTCTTGTTCATTTCTCACCATTGATGATTCCATAGTCGTGACATTTTGGGTGAGGGCTTTCATCATTTCCTCCAAATTTGAAGACGAACTTCCATTCCCTTGACCTTGGTTGCCTTGGTTAGGCCCTTGGAACGGTGGCCTAGGTTGAATTCGATTTGCTTGAAATCCATTACCTCCACTAGAACTTACTTGGCCTTGATTGAAGTTACCATGACCCCCTTGATTGTAGTTCCAGTCCTTAGGTTCATGAGAGTTGAAGTTTGCATTGCTACCTTGTCCTTGACCTTGGAACCGGTTACCTCTTGATTGTAGCCACTGTTTCCCTCATTGTTGCCATACCGCAAATTTGGATGATCTTTCCAACCCGGGTTGTATGAGTTAGAGTATGGGTCATATCGCCTTGAATTTCCTTGAAAGCCTCCCACGGCATTGACCTCCTCATACTCTCTAGGTGGTGAGTTCCTTGATTGATTGCGTAGGAGTTCCTTCACCATTATCGTCAACTCTCCCACTTGGGGATCATTAGAAGGAGTGTCGACCATGTTCACCCTTCTCATGCACCTCTTGGATTCTTGGTCCCTTGAGTTCGTTGCTAGCTCCTCAAGCAATTCCCAAGCCTCGGTCGGGGTCATTTCGTCCAAGCCACCATTACTTGAAGCTACCACGTGCCTATAGTCTTGATCATCGAGGCCGTAGTAAAAGAATAGAATTAAATCTTGCTCCTTGTAGCCATAGTAAGGGCAACTAGCTACTAACTCTCGAAAGCGATCACAATAGGAGGCGAGCGACTCTCCCTTTTGCTCAATCGTGGATATCTTCTACTTCAACACGGAGGCTTTCAAGTTGGGGAAGTATTTGAGGATAAAAGCCTTATTAAACATCTCCCATGATGTGAAACTATTGTGGGCTAGAGTATAGAGCCAATTCAAGGCACGATCTTTCAAGGAAAACGGAAATACCTTGAGGAAGAAAGTGTCTAAATCAACCCCGGGCGGCTTCATATTGTTGCAATCCATGTGAACCCCCATAATGTGTTTGTTAGCATCCTCCGTGCTAAGACCGTAGAAGGTGGGTCGATGGTGTAGTAGAGCTCCTTTGATCTCGATTCTTGTCGTAGCCTCATCCTCGGGGAAGACAATGCATGAGGGTTGTTGTTAGAGATCCGGGGCGGTGAGTTCCCGAATACTCATGGTGTTAAGGTCAACAAAGTCGGAGGTTGCGGAAGTGTAAGAACCGTCCTCCCTAAACAAATCTATCTCGGTAAACACGTTTCTTTCTTCCTCAACAACCACTTGATTTACTTGCTCCAGTAATAACTTCTTTCTTTGCCTCAACGTTCTCTCAAGCTCCCAATCTATCTCAAAATAACTCAAATCGGGATTAGTAGCATGGGTTTGGACCATAGGCTAGTGGCCAAACACCGAAAGGAGAGAAATAAGAACAAGCCTCAAACACACTTAGAAGAAAAAGAAAATAACAAGAAGAAAAGAACACAACAAAAACGTACAAAAGCAAAAATAGCAAAAAGACTAAAAACGCCTCTTCCCCGGCAACGACGCCAAATTTGATACGAAGATTGTCGTTAAATCTTATCAAATTACCACAAAACACAACCTAAAATAGATAGGATAAGTGGGTATCGAACACAAGGACGAGGGGGAAGTCTAATATGCGATTCTAGTGCGGAAACGAAATCAACAAAAGAAGTAAACAATTAAAAGGGGGGTTTTTGGTTTGAAAGTTGATTAAAAGTGAAATAAACGAAATAGCAATTTGATTAAAGCGACTCTCGGTGATAATCTTATCTAACACCCTAATATAGTAACTTTTACCTCTCTCTAATATTACCAATTTATTAATAATCCCAGTTTTAACCAATTAATCCTCTTTTACGGGGAATTTGAGCAACCGCTACCAAATTCCCCTCCTTTTAGTCCTAATTTGTCTAGTGACCACTCAAACAAATCACA
>JBBYHQ010318838.1:0-15971 GCA_038382645.1 Spergularia azorica | reverse complement strand
TCCACTTTGATCACGAACCTCTGCTTTTCTGGGCCCACGTAGACTGACAAACAGCCCTTTGGGGTTGTAAGGCCCATTTTTCCACTGGGCCTCCTGGATCCGGCCCATTTTCCAGCCCGTGGAGTAGTTGGTGTTCCGGGCCTAAATGATGACCATGATTTGCTCTTCACCATAATTTGACTACTTCTACTGTCTAATGTTGCATGGAGAGGACTACTTGTTGAAGAAGGTTTATGGGATTGTGAATGTTGACCATGGTTGAAAGACTTGCATCTCTCCCATGTTTTTCTCAAAATCCCAACACTTAATTTCTTCCTCTCTTTCAACTCCTCCATTTTGCGAAAACTTGGACTAATATAACCAAGCCCGGTAGTCACAAAGGCAATACCGATGCACACGAGAATCGATCAATCGAAAGAACCAAGGTGTTGGGAATTGTTCTTAAAACAATAGAGAGCCCAACACCTTAATTTACAAGAAGACTTAATATATATAGATGAGGAAGGGAGAAAAAAAAAAGGGTTTCTTTATATATACAAGGTTGATTTTGTGTTATCCCCTATCATAGATCAAATGGAACATTACTTGATCTCTTGGTTTGTTTGAGTTACTCATATTTCTAACCCCTTTCACAAATGTTTTTGACTCAAAAAATGTTGAATTTGAAGAGTAGTATACACCCAAGGAAATTGAGAAGGAATTATAGATAAAAGTGACAAAAAAAAAGGGAAAAAGAATGAGAGAACTTTCTCAAAAGTGAAAAGACAAAAAAATAAAAGGGTATGTAGAAAGTTTTGGTAGAAGGAGGTGGAGATGAAATGTCAAGAGAAGGTGGTGTTGAAGAACTGAGGGCAATTCTTAGCATCATTCATCTAACTCTAGCAAGAATATAAAGGCCGCCATTGGTGACAAATATGTAGAGTCAAAACCTATTATTTTATAGGGTAGATTTGTCAACTATGTATGGGCACTTTTCATACTCTCTATTTTTCTTCAATAAAAATAGTAAAATAGTTTTATAATAACTCGATGACAATAACAGTGAAAGTTAATCATCGGAAATCTTTCCTAGTTGTTTTCCGGGGAAGGAAATCTATTTGTCTTCGGAAAGTAAACTTACGATTCTTTTCATCAATTCAAGAAGCGATTAGGGAAGATATATAACCTAAACGATTCACCCCAAGGGCAAAACAATTTCACATTAATTACGATGATAACACGTTGAGACTTGAGAGCATATCTTTTATCTCATTTGATGTTTCATTCATGTTAACCAGATTTAAGGCCATGAAACCTCACCAATAATGTTATCAATGCCAAAATATTTTCTTCAAGGCGGTGAGATACAAATCTGGTGAAATTATTGCAGACATGATGAGATATGGATTGGAATAGAAGATCCATTCTGCTATATGATACTACCATGCATGAAATGAGTCGTTATAAGTACTTTAATATAATTACAAGCCTAGGTAATGAAACGAATATACCTATATATGTATAGTATAGTGATGCGTTGTCTTTGCGCCATGCATCATACCTAAGGACTAAGCCACTAAGGTGATGTTACTTCCAAAGAAAAGGGCAAAAAAATGACTGATTGGTGATGCTTGATTGCATGCAATTCTAAGTTAATAAAGCAAAGAAGGGTCAGATTTGATAACGAGATGCTTTAATTTGTGGTTAACATTGTTTTCCACATGCAGCGCATAAATTCAATCATATAAGTTCTGATGTGATGATGATGATCCTATATGCCATTTGTCAATTGGCGGGAACGGACGAACAAGAAAAAATTACCAAAGTTTACTTATCCTTTTTTTTTCTTTCTTTCAAACCTATTTTATTTAGTCGAATATTATTTCATTACAAGGGTTGACAATTTGAGATACCCATGATTTTACATCACAATCACTTAAACTGGAATACTGGATGAGAAAATGTCATACCTTATGTCTGTCTCATACTTTCAATTATTTTTCTTCAGGTGTATATGGGTTGCATATATATAAAACTCGTCTTCATTATAGATTTTTCAAATCAGAAGAAACATTTTTAATTTCGAGGTGGCCAATGGATTGAACGTGTAGGGCAAAACATTTTCATCGTCGATTGAGAAATATCAACTTATATATGTAACTGATGAAATTGATCAGCGAGTTAATCAATTCAATATCAACATCATCTTAATATACGAGCAACTCCGTTTGCATAAATTATACTCCGTATATGGCATGATTTTTCAAGCCATTATCTACTATAAAAGTTATTATTTAGCTGATGACTCAAATGGATGGTATGGTATGATACAGGCGTATATGAGGTGGGGATTACTAACTGCGATAATCTAACTAATTAAATGGACTAGTTGATGAACAGTTGAAGTAAGGTGAGAAATTGAGAATTATTGGGACTTTTTTAGTTAATTATGAATTTATGATGCCGTCAGATCTTTAATTAAAAAGAGAATGATTGTTCAAATCATGAGCTAGGGAGAGATAAATAATCATCAAAAAGTATTGTAAGAAATTGTCATTTTCAGTGTCGCAGTGATGCTTATGCTTGCTACAGTTGTGTGTTCGTGTGTGCAATTTGAGTTTCATCTAAGACGTGGTGGGACTCCATACTACAATGTAGTCGTCTCTTGTTTTTTCTTTTCTTTATGGAAATTGTTATCCGAAATAAGAATTAAAGTTTTTGTTAGGTATTTCGGGTTGTTGTTGGTTTTCAATTTTTAATTTCTTTGTATGTTATAGACTTATAGATTACTCGTTGATGTGTCAGGTCTTTTGATATGGACGGATTTTGACACGATTTTATTGTGTTGCATAATAACAATTGTGGATTAATGTGTTATAGTTGGGCCGTGATCGATGCTAGGGTATTTGCCGTGTTCTAGTGTGATCTACAAGTTAGTTAGAGGCCCAAACACAATAGATAGAAGAACGAAGAGAGCCCGCGACCACAGACCAATGCAAGTCGCGTTTGCAGCATGCCGCTAGCTAGCCAAAGTTTCCTTATCCCGATAATGTGTTAGGTTTTTGACATTGACTCTGACACGATTTTATCGTGTTGTATGACAATTGTGAATTAATGTGTTATAATTGGCCCGTGATCGATGTTTTGGTATTTGTCATGTTCTAGTGTTGCCTTAAGTTATTTGAGGCCCAAGCACAATGGATAGAAGAACAAAGAGACCGTGTTCGCTGCAGACCGCTAGAAGGAGTTTCCTTTTCCCATTCTTTTCCTAATTTGTCTCCAATCCCATATTTAGTATAAATACTAGTACTCAACCCTTTGAGCTAGAAAAATCTTTTGGCTATCAAGTTTTATGGAGAACTAATATTTCAATCCTTGGTTGGTTTGGATACAATTGTGAGTTTTATAATCTTTTCCCTACTCTTAATTATTGTTATTTTTCTTGCACTTATATATGTTTATGATTTGCTTAGCTACTTAGGGTTTTGCACATGTAATTCTGAGGATAGAAATTGAATTGGAATGGGGTCTATTGTTAGAATCGCTGGCGGCGATTAACCCAACAAAGACCTCTTATATCTTATAAATTAACCTTGATTTGTTTAGGTATTTAGGGTTTTACATGTAATTATGAGGGTAGAAATTGAATTGGAATAAGGATCCATTGTTAGAATCGCTGCGGCGATTAACCCCGCCAAGATCTCTTAATTTTAGAAATCAACATTTTATTCATTGATTTTAAGTACGTGTTTACTGACAAACTATCCTACCTTAGGGTAGTTCCCCTTATTTCAAATAGAATACCCATTCTATTAGCTCTGAATAGCTCTGAAGCAGGAAAGGTTAGTTTATTCTCTGCTCAATTAATAAAACTCCACAACTTGTTACTTGTTATTTAATTACACGTTAAAACTGCGAATAAACCCATCAATTCCTCGTGGAACGACGAACCTTACTCCGTTCAAGGTCACATAACTTTAGTAGACTATCATAATTCATTTAGAAGAGTGATATGGTTGGACTCCTCCACTCCTTATCTTTCAATATTCATTTGTGTTCTTCTAGCCCTCTAGATGCGTTCACACAAGCAGTTTTACAAACGACACAAGGTAAATGAAGCTATGTGGGAGACAATAAAAACTAACCCAACTTGCTTTAACTAATCATTCCTCAAAGGTTAATGCTACACTAAAGGAGGGTGGGGGGATGAGGGGGTTGGGATATGAAGAGGGGTGTGAAGGGGATGAAGGGCTAGGGTTTGTGGGTAATGATGTTGATTGCAAAAGAATTGTTCTTTCAAGTATATAAAAAAAAAAGAACTTATAATTGTATGTATGACAATTATGAAGGATGCATATAAGAGGAGAAAGAAATTAATTTATAAGTAAGTGTGTCTCTTTCCTTCTCCTTTCCACCAATAACAAACAAAATGGATTAAATTTTACATTATGGTTATAAATTAGAATCAAATTTGATGATCTTAATTTGTAGATGTTATACATATATTTTATGTCTAATGACTTTTTGGTACATGGGAGCTAATACTGCGAGCGTGAAAATATGAGGATTCGAACCTGCTGGGACAACCCCTAAACAAGACCACTAGATAAATCTTGATTTGTCGTTAACATAACATCACATTATTAGCGATGTTACCCTCACACATCCTAAATAATAGTTCTTGAATAATATGCAATTTAAAATCATCTCATTGATTGAAATATATAGTGAATGTGTCTTCAATGTTATCTTAGCACATAGAAATTCAAGGAAGTATAGATACATGAGAATTCTATTGTCAACAAAGGGAGTTGTAGATATTGCTTACCTAGATAGTTTACATAATAAGTGAGACTTCTTATTTCCCATGAGATTTTTTTTTTCCTTTCACTAATGTACCCTAAAGCTCTTATTTGGAAACCCTAGTTCAAATATGGTTAGAAATAGGAAAGGTTAATTTTCATTATTGAATAAGGAAGTTTGTTTCTAAAACAATATCATGTAAGATTCTCCATTATCTCTTAGGAAGATTAAGAGATGAATATATAAATATTCCCATCATTAATAAAAATGCAATTAATATTTTCTAAAAACTCAAAAATCATGTATTTTTATTATTTATTTCAAAAAATACTTTCATTATAATGCAAGAAAATAATTAGTATTTATAATCAAAATTAAGATTGAAATCAAAATACCCCCGGGGGTATGATATAACGATTGTTAGACCAATTACACATACACACATAGACTAAAAAGATATTAGGTCAATTAAGCTTGTAATTATTCTCACACACCAACCTAATAATCAAAACAATTTTTAATATCATTATTATTATTACAATATTATCATAGTATAATCAAAATAATATTGTACATTAACCAAATATATTTTTTTTGGTAGAACTATCAGTGTACATTAAAGAATACAAAAATATTGAAAATAAAAAAGTTAATTAAAAAAAAGAGGGAAAAATGGGTAAATGGTGGGGGACAATAAATTGTAACCGCCAAAATCCTCCTTAACTAGAGTAGAAGTGGGCGGGCCGTTAGTTTTTGGCGCTCTCTCTTCACTCTCACACCACCCATATAAATATACCGAGAGTTTTACCATAACACAAAAACTTGTATTGTACTCTCCCAATTAAAAAAAAATCCCAAATTATATTACACAAATTACAAATTTCCTCTTTTAAATTTTATCAGTAAATTCTATTTTCCGCTAATATTTGAAATTTTTGTTTTAAAATAATATAGTTTGGATTTAGAGTTATCAAATTGAAGGAGATGGTGGTTGCAAGCAATGACTCCGGCGACTCCGACGTTAGCTCCACCGTAAAAAGACGGAGTCTTTCGGAAATTTTAGCTTCCGGCGATGAATACGACAAGAAGAAGAATAAAAGAGCAAAGCTTGAGGGTGACGTTACCAATAATATGGATATTGTGGAATTTGCTTTGCCAGTAGGGTTTCTAGACCCTCTCCCTAACAACAACAACAGGCAAAATAAGAAGAGCAATGGAACGACGTCTTCTGCATTGATCGTGCCGAGGGGAAGAAGTTGTAAGCAATTTTGGAAGGCTGGTGATTATGAGGGTGATTCTCATGCTGATCATGCATCCAACTCTTCCAATTCTTCCGGTAATTTAATTTTACTTTCTTACTTTTAAAAATTGCGTGCATCCAATCGAGGCCCCTACGTTGTTGTTTAATTTGGTTGCTAGTCAATTGATGGAACACAATGCTGTTGAAATAATCGAGGTACTGATCGAGTACATTAGGTCTCAAGTTCGGAAAAATTGTGCATGATGCCCGAAAATCGAAAACCCTAAAATTTGATGCACAATTGCTACTTTTAATTTTGGCGGGTCTATAAATAATTGAGTTAATATTTCAGTTATACTACATTTTTCCTAATAATTAAGTTATTAATGCCGACGGTAGTATACTGTTTAGGGGTAAATTATACCATGCTCCAAGGAGCACAAGGAGTGGTGGTCCTCCTCACAATAGAGGAGTAGGGACCACACTTAAATAAATTTGCGTGTTTAGGAAGTCGTATGTTTGTTACATGAAAAATGACACCTCCATGTATAACAGTATAAGTTCATCATGTTCATTGCGTTTATTATTGATTTTGTAACCCTATAGCTAAAACTTAATTTGTCAAACGTGACGGTTTGAGATCGTCTTAATCAAAACTTATGACGATCCTATTCTCTTTGCTAGATCTCTTTACTCGAACTAATTTGTACTGATGAACTTAATTAATTGAATTACAGCAGGCATGGATCATGCTCGAGTCCATCCAAAGTTCTTACATTCAAATGCAACGAGTCACAAATGGGCCTTGGGAGGTAATTACTCGATCAATGTGACGTTACAAAGAAGAAACATGAGCATTGCATTGCTCGATATCAATGCACTTATATATTAAGCTCAATATTAAGCTCTTTCATCTCTTTTACTACAGCTTTCGCGGAGCTTCTTGACAATGCACTCGATGAGGTTCGTAATGGAGCTACTTATGTTTACGTTGATATGTTGATCAACGAGAGGCAACGCCAAGCAATGACTACTATGGATGATGTCGAAAATAAAGACGGCTATAGAATGTTGCTAGTTCAAGGTATTATAAATGTTGCTAGAGTTACTTGATTGAATTTGATCATGGTACATTGTTCTTATATTTATCAAATTTGTTTACAGATAACGGGGGTGGTATGAGGCCAGATATAATGAGACATTGCATGTCTCTTGGTTATTCATCAAAGAGCAAAATTGCAAACACTATTGGTCAATGTGAGTTTTATCCTCTTTGATTATTTGATTAACAATAATATAGACGACATTATGTACATTAGTCGCAAAAATGATATGGGGTCGGCTAAAATCATTATCCGACATTCCTGTGTATATCTACATTTCCGATTCCTAACTTGTTGTTTGTGGTAACACGGTCTAGATGGGAATGGATTTAAGACGAGTACCATGAGGCTTGGAGCTGATGTTATTGTCTTTACATGTTGTGAAGCCAAAGATGGGGCATGGTTTGTTACTTCATTCTCTTCTCTCGTACTTTTCTCAGTAGTTAAGTTCGCCTAAGACTGTCTTATGAGTCACGATAACTCATTATGAGACGATCTCATGCAAAACCAGCTCAACTCGACATTTGGTTGATTATCAATCTGAATTGTAATTGTTTGCAGTGCTACAAGAAGCATAGGAATGCTTTCCTTCACATTTTTGACGAGAACTGGAAAGCAGGATACCATTGTTCCTATGGTAATTACTCACATATTCATGTTATTATGTCTGAAACTTGTACAAGAATATTAGCGTATGTGACAATTTTCTAACATGAATTACTATTTTTTTTTGTTAATTTATAAAAGATTGATTATGAGAAGAAAGGGAATGTTTGGACCAAGATGCTGCGCGGTTCTTTAAATGATTGGAATCGTAATTTAGACGCCATAACAGAATGGTCTCCATATTCGAGTGAACAAGAGCTTCTTGAACAGGTTTGTTGTGTCGATATTCATCATCTCAAACTCGAGCTGGTTTTTACACTCGTAGACTTTAATTTTTACGCTCGTCCATATGAGAGATCGATAACCATTGGAAATCCCAATCTTACAAGATGAAATAACGGGAAAGTTAGTCCCAGTGCGAATTCTGTTTAGATTAAATCGTGTTTTTGTTTTTGCAGTTTGATTTTCTAGAAAATCAGGGGACCCGAATCATCATATACAACCTGTGGGAGGATGATATGCAACAATTGGAGCTGGATTTCGATACTGATCCTCACGTATGTTCATCGAGTTTATATTCTATGTTGTTACATTCAACAATATGAATACAAAAATTATAAATTGTATGCATCTTCTGACATAACTCGATCTGATAACAGGATATTCAAATACGAGGAGTTAATAGAGACGAGAAGAAAATAGAAATGGCAGCAAAATATCCCAATTCTAAGCATTTCTTAACTTATCAGCATTCACTAAGGGTATGTATGTTAATCAGCCTCATTGGTAACTTCTACGTTACATATAAAGGGCCGATCCTGACATTTTAAAGTCCTCGTGTGTATAACAAAGTTCTCAATTTCTTTTCTTTGCGTCCTTTCAGAGTTATGCATCGATTTTGTACCTCAGACTCCCTCCTGGATTTCGTATTATTCTACGAGGGAAAGAGGTTAAACACCATAATTTAGCGGATGATATGGCGATTAAAAAGGAAACTCAATACAGACCTGCTCCTATCAATGACGGGTCAGTAAAGGATCCCAAAGTTACACCAGAAACTGTAAGGACTCAAATTTTGTTAATTTTTCGACTTTTCTTAGCTGACGACTAGTGGTGGAGGTAACTGACAGTCGGTCCATTGTGTTTGCAGATGCAAGCTTTTGTGACTTTAGGATTTGTTAAAGGTGCAGAAGATCATATTGACATACAAGGGTTTAATGTTTACCATAAAAATCGGCTAATTAAGGTATGTCAAGCTTCAATTTTTGCGTAAAAAACTTCAGTATGTGTAATGTACAGGGTTCCAATTGTTTGTTCATGTTTCATCAGCCTTTTTGGAGAGTCTGGAATGCTGCTGGCAGTGATGGCCGCGGAGTCATAGGTGTTTTGGAAGCGGACTTTGTGGAACCGGCTCATGACAAGCAGGGGTTTGAGAGGACCACTGCACTTTCCAGACTTGAAATGCGGCTAAGAGACTTGCAGAAAACTTACTGGTTAGCATCCTCAACTTCTGTTTTCAGGTTCAGTGAATTGTTAAATAGATAGGCTTTTGGAATGTCTCTGAATTGTCTCTTTTGTCAGGCGTGACAACTGCCACAAAATCGGTTATGCACCACGAAGAGCACTGAGCAGAAATGCTTTGGCAGTAGTCCCTCATACAAGTAACAGCAGCATTCCCAACAGGAAAATCTCGGAAAAGCCAGTCAAGAAAATTGTACAACAGCCACTGTGTAATAATAGCGTCTCTAGTACCCGTCTTGAGACACGAATTTCAAGACAGCAGAGCCATTCAAGCTTCACGGTATGCTGTTTGCTTCTGTTAAATCTGTAGTCTACCTTCCGGTCTACTTCATTCTCTTCGCGGGGTTATCATATTTCGGTTTCAGCTCAGTGAAGCCTAGACCTGTATTTCTGAGCTGAGCTATACTGCAATTTATTGTACATGATTGTGCAATAAATTCACACATGTGTGACAGTAAGTTTGTTGAACTATTCTGTTCTGATTTATTGACAGACTTATTTGATGTGTTTATAGTTGTCAAGACCAGGGGACAAGAATAATCTGCGCACATCTCAGCCAGAACATAACAATAATGGCAAAATCAATGCATCTCAGACACGAAACGATAAACAGTTTACGTCTCCAGATATGCAAACAGATGTAATAGTCAGTTTGAGAAAAGAAAACCTTGAACTGAAAAACAGGTATTCGTCGTTCTCACTTGTGTGCTGACAGTGTAGAAGCGTACTTCATCTTGTTTATTTCTTTCTTTATCTGTAACAGAATGATTTACCTAAATTTTGCTTGCAGGTTACGCGATAATGCTAATGAATTAAGCAGGGTGAGTGATTTGGAGCAACAGCTACAGTCTGAAAAAGAAAAGTCTAAAGCACTAGAAATTCAAGTAAGTAAAATCAAACAAAAGATGCTATCAATTTCGCCTTTGCGAACAACATTTTTTTGCAACTGAGAATCGCATTTGTTACATCTTTCCGCGTATTTAGCAGTTTGTCTTTTTAACTTTTGAGTACAATTTAGATGGTAATAAGGACTGATGATGAGGGTTGTATGTTATTATCTGATTGTTAGCTTGAGGAGGCGAATAATAGGCATGCAGAAATGGATAAAGAGCAAGAAGCTATAATTGAGATATTTGCAGAGGAAAGGGAACGCCGAGATGCTGCAGAAGACATTCTAAGGAGCCGTTTGCAGGTTCAGGCAACTTCTTTCATTACATCCACTTACCTTAGATTTCAACCTAATCTGGTTATTAAATGATCTTTTTTCCTCTACATTTAGGAAGCTTCGAAAACGATTGATGAGTTGCTCGAGAAGGTGAAGAGATCAGAGGAGATGAGGCCTCCAAACAGCAAAACTGGAAGACAGTAAACTGATAGGCACATGTTAATTATACTGCAGATTACGTTCACCTGTACTGCTGTACATGAATTAGAGATTTAGGTCAGGGCAGTCTATAGTTGTTGCTAACAGGCTTCCTTGTTTAAGGCTTAACATCATAGAACACAGTCCACAGGAGATGAAGAAACATGAAATAGCTTAGATGTCTTTTACTATTGAAAAGAATTGATGATAAACTCAGTTTTGTATATACTTGGTGTTAATTTAGACTGATTGCATCTAAACCTGTACTCGAGATTTCAGCATGCTGTTTTTGTTTTCTTACTGATTTCAACTTTCTCCATGAATATTGTCACGTACTCCAGCTTGATGTTGCATAATGAGAAATCCAACAAGATAAACATCATCTGAAAATAAGTGAAACACTCAGCTGCTGAGAACAAAAGTAAACTTTACCATGAAAATGCAGATTCTTATTTACAACTTTCTGCAGGTGATGAGTCAGTGATGTTACAGGTTACTGTTACAACACACCTTGAATCGACATTCCCATGTCAGGAATATCCGCCCCCCCCCCTTCCGGTACTAAAAGGTCCCTAAGCATACGGTTCCAGCCCCAATGGTCGTGTACCAGTGGAATGTAAACCAGAGCCTGTTGAAAGAAGAACAATCAGAATATCCTGTTGTCCTGTCATTTGCATTGGAAAGTAGTACCATCGCAGAACAGGTAGCCATTATTGGCACAAATTTCTGCAGTTTTTGACTCGTTAATGCAGAAGTGATGTCTGTTTAACCACAAATAGGTATACACCCATGTATCATATAATTATCATAAATTCATAATCCAAAAGTTGTCATCATGCATGATCCAAAAGCACAACCCAACTTCAATGTTCTTGAACCTCATATAATTATATCCCTGTGTAATTCGTCGACTACTCTGCAAAATCAAAACAACATGAACATTGTTAGTACAAGTTCAAGTGTAGCATATGTAATATATTACAAGATCAAAAAGGTCGCCATGACGCACAACTTCATGACATAGGTGTTGCTCCCAAAGAATTTTATGGGCGCTAATAAGGAAAGGCTAGGCGTCAGCTTTGATGTTATAACCCAGCCTATACTCGCTAGATCATCAAATGTTCTACATGCGTAACCTTTATTCTCCAGTCTCCCCTCCCCTGCTCATCTTATTCACCCCTTGTTACTTAAATCCCCACATTGCAGCTGCTAGATACCAATACTACCATTGATTTGTAATTCTGACACTACAGTTTTGTACCACTGAGTACCATATTATGCTAATTTCTACGCAAAATTCAGCAGAGCTACCCTATACTTGGACATCCCAAGTATTTATAGTTTCAACCAAAACCACCACAACCACTGAACCACTCAACACATAGAGAAATTGGACGGTTACAGAACAAGGGCCTATCTATGTGTACTGGTTATACATGATATGAATGCGAGGGAAACAAAATGAAATTTTAATAGGGACCCTGTAGATGCCAATATCAATGTGAGGAAATTTGTAGTCTATGAAATCAATGTTTTCTTACCGAAGTTAGAATTGCATCATTTTAAGTTGGAAATTGTACATTAACTCTGTCAATGCATCAATTATTGGTTTGCTAGCCACTCTACAGTACACATTGACCTGAAAAACACAGCTGATATCAAAATCGACATGAAAAAACTCAATTTCTATTATGAACTTATATTGGTAAGAAACTGGCAGAAGGCTTACTGGTTTGCATCCTGAAATTCTGTTTTCAGGTTCAGTTCACTGTTAAAAGATTTTCTGAATGTCTCTGAAATTCTGTTTTCAGGTTCAGTTCACTGTTCAGTCAACCTCTTTACTAACATGTATTTTACCTTGGTTTTCAACCTAATCTCGTTCTTGAATGATCCTTTTCCCTCTACATTTAGGGAGTTCGAGAACGATTGATGAGTTGCATGTAAGGTGAAGATATCAGAGGAGATCAGGCCTCCAAACAGCAAAACTGAAAGACAGTAAACTGATAGGGACATGTTCATTCTATGAACTAGAGATTTAGGCCAAGGGGGGACTCAAATATTACCAACAAAATTCTCTATTTAAGGCGTAACATTATAGAACACACAACACAGGAGATGAAGAAACGTAAAAATAGCAGAGAGGCCTTTTTGTATCTGTCCATGGTAATTTAGTCTGATTGCATGCTGTTTCTGTTTCTTACTTATTTTACCCTACTCATGATTATAATCACTTACTCAAGACCTTCAACATAATGTTGCATTGACAAATCCGACAAGATTAATACCATCTTGAAAATAAGTGAAACTCAGCTGCTGAGAATTTAACAACATACCACGAAAATGCATATTCTTATTTACAGGTTTCTGCAAGTAATGAGTCAATGGAGTTCCTGATACAAAACCACCTTGAATCAACAATTCCTTTGTCGGGAATATTACCCCCCCCCCCTCCTCCTCCTCCTCCTCCTAAAAGCTCCCTAAGCATACCGTTCCAGCACCAATGATCGTGTACCAGTGGAATGTAAACCATAGCCTTCCGAAAGAAGGAAAATCGGAATATCTTGTCCTGTCTTTTGCATTGGGAAGTAGTACCACTACTATCATCTCAAAACAGGTAGCCACAAGGGCACAATTGTCAGCAGCTATTGACTCGTTAATGCAACGCGATGTCTGGCAAACCTTATCCACATATAGGTATACTTGGTCCATATACTCCATGGAGAATAATATGATCAACTTACTTTCAAAAGTTGTTCCATGGGAAGTTCCATGTTCCACTCCACATCTCCACACGCAGTAAGAACAGTGGTGACAATGTAATCATCCACTTCAATGCCTTCTGCCTGCATCTGATACAAGAGCTTAAGAGCATCACGGCAGTATCCATTCCGAGCATAGCCAATAATCATTGATCTCCAAGAAACCAAGTTCCTCTCAGGCATGTTGGAAAAGACCTGAAAAGCCTCTGAGACATAACCACATTTTGCGTACATGTTTATGAGAGCACTCCCAACATAGACATTGTTTGAAAAGGCAGGGGATTTGTTGAGAGAAGAGTAATAGTTTTCCGTGCTGAATAGCTTCTACACTTGCACAAGCTTTCAAAGCAGAGGAGTATGTGAAAGGATTAGGCTCCACGCCTTCACCCAGCATCTTTTTCAAAAATTCAAGAGCCTCGAATTCATGCCCAAGATGAGCACAACCCGAGATTATGGCCGTCCATGAGACAACGTCTCTAAGGGGCATTCTCTGAAGAACCTTTGAAGCAAGATCATACTCTTTACATTTGCAGTAAAGCCATACAAGAGTGCTTCCTACGTAGATATTATTTTGTGCTGACAACTTCAACACGTGTGCGTGAATTTCTTTGCCTGTTGGTAGAGCACTGATAGAGCCACATGCTCGCAGGATGCTCACTATTGTCGAATTATTTGCTACAACTTTCCGTCTTTTCATCACCCGGAAAAGACTTAACGCATCATATCCTAAGCCATTTCTAGCACAACCGGCAATGATTGAAGTCCATGTGACCATATTACGCTTTCTCATCCTATCAAATACTTTCCTAGAATCCTGAATCTCTCCACATCTTGCATACATATCTACGAGGGAAGTACCAATGAAAACATCATTCTTGATCAGTTTCTTCACTGCAAGACCATGCAACTGTCTCCCGAATCTCAATGCCTTTTCTTCTCCACACGCCTTGAGAATGCTACAAACAGTGTGTTCATTGGGCAAATAGTCCTCCAACAACATTTGTGAAAATAACGAAAATGCCTTCTCTCCATAGCCTTGTTGAGAGCAAGAAGTGATCAACGTCGTCCAACTAACTACATCTCGCTCTTTCATCCCATCAAACACCAGGAAAGCACTCATAAAGTCACCACATTGCGCATAAAAGTATAAAACAGCACTATCTACAATCAAATTACCACAATCCCCTTTGACAATACAAGCATGAACCTGTCTCCCAACCTCATAATTCAACCTCTTCCCACACAAATTCAACACGCACACGAACAACATACCGTTTCCTCTAATCCCCGACTTCAAAAACCCGCGAAAAATACAGACCGCCTCGTCTTCAAATCCAAACTTCAAACACCCATTAAGCATTGCAGTCCAAGTAACAACACTCCTACTTCTCTCAGGCATTCCATCAAACACCTTGCGCGCGTCCACTAACTTTCCGAAACCCAAATAAGAATTCATCAAATTATTATTAACAAAAACAACAGATTCCCTCACACACTTCAAGATTAAAGCGTGTATTACTCTAACTTCCTTCAATTTACGGCTTGATTGTAACAAATACGCCACCCAAGCAGGATCAACCCGCCCCTCAAGACGCCGCGAAACCGGAATTTTAGCAACTGGGTTCTCTTCAATAACATGGTCATCACTAAAATTCGAAATTCTATCATAATTTGGCGAAATTTTACACTCAAAATTGATTTTTTTGGGGGAAATTGTTGATATGGTTTTACAAGATTTTACACATTTAGAAAATTGTGATTGTAAAGGCGGCCCAACAGAGAGAAGAAGGGGAATTTGGAGCTGGGGGGAGTTATGAAGGTGTGGAATTGTTGAGTGTAAGAGAAGCATTTGATTTTGTTGAGCGTGAAATTCCCGCGAAAAAATTTCAATTGATTTAGAAATAAAGTTTGTTTTTCTGTTAATACGGTTATAATCTTATAATAATGCTTTCGTTAAGCTCCCGCCGAGTAGTGATTAGACCCATATGGTAAGGAATAGCATACTAAATGACCAATATATCCTTCTGTTAGCATTGATTGATCAAATCATTATTAACAAGTAACAACAATGTTATAACTCTAACTTGCTTTAATCTGCGGCATGTATCCCTCAAAATGTGTATTACTCTAACATCATTCCTTCCTAAACGCCGTGATATCGGAAATAGTTATGAAGGTGTAGAATTGACGAATATGAGAGATGTATTGGATTTTGTTGAACATTGAAATTTCCGCGAAAATTTAATTGGTTTTAGATTTTTCTGTTATCGGGGTTAAATTTTTTGAATGTTTACGTAAGTTAGACTAAATTAGCAAGATTAGTGGATAGTGATTAAGGGCGAACACTTCATTTACTTTACGGGAAAATGATCAAAGGCGGACCCAAAAATTTATTACTCATTATAACTTGTTTGATAAACATACTAGCTTATTTGTTTAATACGGGAGACAAACTCAAAGTTGGGATGACAATATTGTTGGGAAATAAGACCAATCTCCCACGCACAACGGAAGTAAACTAATCGACAATAATAAACAAAAGTAGAAAATACGCAAGCTAATAAGATGAGACACATATTTTAGGGACTAAACCCAGG
>JBBYHQ010318797.1:0-40555 GCA_038382645.1 Spergularia azorica | reverse complement strand
TGTCAAAAAAATTAGTTGCCTTGGTGGTTGAAGTGTTAATATTGTAACCTTGAGGTTACAGGTTCAAGCCTTCACAAGCTCATTTTTTATGTAGTCAAATACATGCAATAATGAGGTGGTGATGATGTCATTGATGACATCACTGCTGACGTGGATAGTGTAATTGGAGGGTAATGGGGTGGCTAATGGTTAAATTAATATTTACTGTTATAATAAAGCAACTAATAATTCCATTATCTAGTCATCGAGATGATCTGAGTCACACACACCTATTTGTGGCGCGTGGCTGTGAAGGATTAGCTTTTTCACGTCACTAAGACAAACATATATGGATATATCTGTTCACTTAAATCATGGAATTAATGCTATCCTAAAATAATAATTGCCTCCAAAATTTTCTCCAAAGTTTCAATAATTCATCCTCCTTTATTTCTCTCACATTTATCTCCATCCATTCTATGACTGATTTTCACCTCATTCCGTGACATGTTTAGATCACCTTTGTACCAATATAAAACTTTTTGGTGTCATTGGAATAACACAAATGATACGGGTGATTTGATTAGTGTAGTGAGTAAATTATTTAGGTATAATAGTCTACAAACACACAATTAGATTAATCATTCAAAAATTTAACTTAAGACCACACTAATTTTTATCACATATTCAAACTCTTAAAAGTACGATCACTCGCAATATCATAGAAGTAAGCGTTACTCCATCCTTTCCATCCCATTCTTCAATAATCTGTTCTGTCGATTGTCAATTTTATCCAAGCTTTTTCATTTCCTATTCCTGATAAGTTTCACGTTATCACAACTCACATTTTATCAAAAATGACAATATTACGACAAACTCATTTCTTCGTTTCCACTTGTTCTAAACGTACTCAAAAATACTGACCCCAAACAAACAACTACAGTAAACTCAATCGAAAATCTACAATCGATGTCCCCATCATTCCAAATGACCCCATCCAAACAAGTAAGACTTCCAAATTTTCAATGACCTACATAGACTTCCGATTTCCGAAACACCAGAAATCATGGGCACAGTGAGTCTACTCTAGTCTAAGGCCTACAGTTGCCCACTTTTTGGTTTTTACCTACAAAATAGTATCTTCGCACACACACTAATTAAAATGCAAAATACTACAAAGTGTGAAAAATCTTGTGTAAAAAAAGGCGGGAATAATGCCTTTATTACATTTTTGAACAAAAACAACACACAAAAAAATATTCAAAGACCCCACTTTTCATGTTTTTTCAAAAAAAGACATGACACTAAAAGTCTTTGCTATCTTATTAAACAACCAAAATATTTCCTCTCTCTCACACTCCTTCACATGTTCTTCTATCTTTCATTCATTCATACATTCATCATACTACTACTAGATTAGTTATTAGTTACCCCACACAATTAGCTTTCAATGTACTCGTAGTTATCGTATAACCTTTTATCTATGAACGATTTCTTCCCATCGAAAAAATATTCTATAGTTATTAGTTACCCCACACGATTAGCTTTCGATGTACTCGTAGATGTCGTATGACCTTTTATCTATGAACGATTTCTTCCCATCGGATAAATATTACCCCACACGAGAAGAAAAATAAAGTGTACTAAAAACACAATTATTATTATTTTTAATTATTAGTACTAGAAACAAACTCAAACTTCCATTTATTCACACACACACTGACATTCCCCAGATCTCATGCACTTTGTTTAACCTCATTAATTTAAATTTCCTTAACTACCCATTTCTCATTACTAATTAATCCACTGATTTAATCTTCTGGGTACTTTTAATTTAACCAAAGTTTCAATCTTTATGATATTTGATTATTTTCTGCCATTTTTAATTTTTTCCCCAAAAAATAATTCGGCAAATGCACGTGGTGTCCCTGAGTTTTGACGTTTTGCACATGGTGTCCCTGCCTTTGAAACTACTACTCTCTGGTTATTGGTGAAGCAGGGACACCATTTGCATTGAATTAGAAAACTCAGGGACACCATGTGCACAACTTCAAAACTCAGGGACACCACGTGCATTTGCCGAAAATAATTTTCACTGTATTTGAAGATCTTTAAGTTCATAATCTTTTTTTTTGTGGGTCATCACACATTTCTCTTTCTCTCTCCTCTGTCTAAATCTGTTTTCTGTGATGTTTCCAACTGCTTGACTGTGAAGAAGAGGAGACATTTTGGTAGGTACCCACTTTCAAAGAATTATGTTATGCTTCAAAAAAAATTGTGTCTTTTTAATTTTTTTAAACTGATTATCAATCTCAAATCAATGTATAACTTGATTAGTCTGTGCTGCTTAAGAATGTTGTAGTGGAGTACAAGTTGTTTGTTTTTGTTGTGAAAGCTTCTCTTTGAAGTTTTATTTAGTCTTGCAGGTTTCTGTCAGAGGAGGTTAGAACATCAAGTAAGTAAATTCCAAGCAAAGTTTTCATCTTTTTTGAGTTTTTGAGTTTTTGAGTTTTTTTCATACAAAATTCCATAAAACTTTCATTGTCAAACATCTAAGAGTTTGTTGGGTGAGATCATTCATGATACACCAACAGTTTATACTAAATTTTATAATGTTGATTATGTTGATAAAAAATGGCCCATTGTAGTTATATTTGTTGTCTTCTAAGAGAAGATTCTTAAATCTGTTTATTTGTTAAGAAAAGAAATGCAGGGTTTGGTTGACTAAATTGGGGAGATTTTTTTGTTGACAGGATTATGAAGTGTGTTTGATTGTGATTGGGTGGAATTGATGGACCGCCGGAGTTGGTTATGGAGGAGGAAGTCATCGGATAAGAGTTCCGGCGAAACGGAGAGTTTAGGATCAGGATCAGGATCAATATCTTCTCCTTCTGAGAGGTTTTCAGATGAGCAGCAGGTTTGTTTTTGATCACCTTATTTCTCTTTATGTGTTACTTAGGGTGCCACGAGCGCAATATTGATGCAGACGAGTTTTGAACTTTGATCGTATGCCCCCTAACAAGCTTGAAATTTGGCACCACTGATCATATCATGTGCTCAATTTGATAATGGAAAATGTGGTAGAATTCTGTCATTTGGATCGATGGGAATTCGGTATATGTATGGATCAAATTAATCAATGATCTCATCTACTTAGTCTAGCGCGAAAATGGGTGTTATTTTTTCGTCATAGACTCAATGTTGCATACTTGCATTGTTGTCTTGCTAATATTGTTATTGGTTTATGCTTGTTGAGGAAGTTTTACTAGGAATTTGTGGTTACCTGACGGTAAATTCATTCTGCCATGTTAGAAGGAATATACAAGAGCGTTCCATTAGCTATAAATATACTGAAATTGTTCTGGTGCAGTGTTTCTGCATTTGTATAACCAACAGCCAAAATGCGGACCTGGTCATTGACTAGTAGGTAGTTTATCGATCATATTATTCTCTTCATGTGGTACTTAGGGTGCCAAGAGCGCAAGATTGATGCAGACGAGTTTTGAATCATATGCCCCCTAACAATCTTGATAATTAGCACCACTGATCAATCAAGTGCTCAATTTGACTGAAAAATGTGCCAGTATTCTGTCATGTACTTGGACAACTTAATTATAGGATCAACGTTCCCTGCTGTCTTGCCAAAATTGTTACGGAGTATTGTTTTCTGCTTGTTGAGGAAGTTATACTGGAAAATTGTTTTACCATGCGTAGTACATGATGGTCAATTCAGAGAGAGCTCAAAATATGGGTTCTGCTATGTTAGGTTAGATATTGGTTGGTGACTGTACGAGAGTGTTCCATAAGCTATAGATGTACTCAAATTGTTCTGTGCTTTGTCTCTGGATTTATTTATCCAATAGGCAATGCAGACCAGGTGGTTGACTAGTAGGTAGTTTCGCAAAAATTCATCATGTGCCACAATGCTAGCCTGTTTCACCTAGGTGGTTGAGATATGACTCGTTGGCTGCTTTTGGTTTTAGATGAGTATGGATAATTTTGTGGAATTTTGGGTAAGCACGTTGCAAGAAACATCCTTTTGTTACAGTTGAAAATGTCAGGAAGAGCTTTGTCTTTTTATTGAACTTGGCACACAGTACATGGTTCTGTCATACCCTGCTTCAAAGGCTCCGATATATGGACCAGGTAGTGTGTGTGTGTGGGGGGGGGACGGATATATGCAATCTTATGGTATGTGAGAAAACACAGAGAGATTGTTTCCAAACGATCCAAAATTAATTTGCATTTGCACTACTTCCACAATATAAGTCGCGGCATACAATTTAGTGAGCCATGTTTTTTTTTTCCTTAAGTTTGCCACATTATTCCAGGTGTATCCAATTCAAAATGCACTATCACTGGAAGTCACCTCGAATGTCTCACCTCATCGTGAAGTTTCTCATGACAGCGTGAAAATTCTGAGTGAGAAACTGTCTGCTGCTGTTGCGTCTATTGCTGAAAAGGAAGAGCTGGTAAAGCAGCATTCTAAAGTTGCAGAAGAAGCTGTCGCTGGTAATGTTATCTTTCCTTTTCATGGTGCTACTATGCACTCACATTTAGCATGGACCAAGTAAAATATCTCTGTAATGTTCGCATTGTTTTCTATTAGAGGTGCTCTGAGTAAGTCTCAGGCAGAAACTCTTTCTGCGGTTCATGCCTACCAATGAAGACCGATGTTTACTGTTTTTAGAATCCAATGAACTACTTTTGAGTTCACGGTCTTTGTTGTATTGTGGGCTTTTGATGCATGCGTTCTTCACATCTAGGTAAGCTTGTTCTAATCGTCTTGACTTGCTGGTTTACCTATCTGATATCAGGGTGGGAAAGGGCAGATAATGAGGTGAATGCTTTAAAGCTACAGCTTGATAATGCAACGAAGAAGAACTCGACATTGGAGGATAAGATTGTCCATCTTGATGGGGCCCTCAAGGAGTGCTTGAGGCAGCTAAGACAAGTGAGAGAAGAGCAAGATCAGAGGGCTCATGAATCCATAGCTAAGAAATCAGAAGATACAGAATCTAAAAGTTCTGAGCTCCAAGGACAGCTTGCTGATATTTCTGCCCAACTAGAAATTGCAAATGCTAAAGCTGATGCTGCCATTTCTGTGGAGTCTGATCTCCGCCTTAATCTGGCATCTGCCGAGAAGCAGATCTCCTCTCTGCAACATGAGCTGTATTCACAATCGGAAGAGTTAGAAGTGAAGACCCTTGAGAGGGACTTGAGCACAACAAGAGCAGAATCTGCCAGCAAGCAACACTTAGAGAGTATAAAGAAGGTAGCTAAGCTGGAAGCTGAATGCCGCCGGTTGAAAGCTTTGGCCCGTAAAGGAGCTTCATCTAATCATTACAAGTCACCAAATGCCCAAAGCGAATCTTCCACTGACAAGCGATCAGATAGTGAGGAACTTGGCCAGTTTAAAATCGATAATAGTTCCTTGAAGAGCCTTGTGACCTCCTCATCCAATACTGGGCTCATGGATGATTTCCTTGAGATGGAGAAGGCAGCAGCACTTCCCATGAGAGAAAATAGTAGATGTTCTTTCGGGTCTGTGACTTCAAGTAACAAGCATAATGAAAGTAGAAATGACAACACATTACTGAAAGCTGAACTTGAAGCTGTGATAAATAGAACAGCTGAACTTGAGGAGCGGATAGAAATGGTTGAAGCAGAGAAGGTTGAATTAGGTTTGACATTAACTCAGTGTCAGGATAAGCTACAGCTCTCAGAAAGTAATATCCGACAGCTGCAATCTCAGTTCAATGAGTGTCAAAATCAGTTAAAAATGTCACAGGCACAGTTAAAGGATGCAAATAAAAAGCTGGGTACGTTGCAAGCTGAGTTGGATCTGGCAAGTGAATTGAGACAGGCAATTGATCTAGAGCTTGATGATGCTAATGTAAGAAGGGAAGAGGCTGAAGCCCAGTTTAAAGGTATTGAGAATGAAAGTAAGATTTTGCTGTCTAGAGTAGCATTTTTGGAGGGTGAGGCTGAAAAGGAGAAGGCGATGAATGCAAAGGCTTCAGAAAAGTGCCTGGCTTTGGAAGATGAGGCATGGCAAAATCAGTTAGATTCAATTTGTAAGTCGAAGGAGGCAGTTGAGCGAGAGCTCAGGCGCTCAATTGAGAAGAAAGAAGCAGCAGAATCGGAACTTGAAGCTGTACAGGCTGAGGTCAAAACTCTGCTTGCTAAAATTGGTTCCTTGGAGAAGGAGAGCCAAAGCGAGAGTCTATTATTTGCAGAATTTGATTGCAAGTGTAGGAAATTAGAGAGCGAGCTTTCTGTAACAAAACATGAAGCTGAAATGTGGCACAGTCAGTTTACTTCAGTCAATGACTCAAAGGAGGCAGTTACGCAAGAGATTCAGATGGCTAACACAAAGAAAGAAGAAGTGGAGAGACAACTCGAAGCTGTACAAGGAGAGGCCAAATTTCTGCTGGCCAGAGTCAGTTCATTGGAGGATGAAATGGAAAAGGAGAGAATACTGTCTGCTGAATTTGGAGCCAAGTGTAAGAAGTTAGAGAAAGAGCTTTCCGAACTGAAACTAGAGTCTCGGATTCAGTTTGCCCCTCTCTCAAAGGAGGAGAGTAGTCAACAACAGGTCAGTTTGCTTGATTTGAGTTTCTTGAGTTTATTACCCTTGATATCTGACCTCAACTTATATTTACTACTCCCGGAACAGAAAATTTATATCTTCTCTGAACTTGGTATCAGCGAGTTTATTTTCATGGAAGATGGACTGCTGCCCTGCAGTTAGTGGAACTTACCAATTACCAAGTGATCTTATCCACTTAGAAATCTAGCAGAGTGTAGGTCTGCTAGCAGATCAATTTTCCTGCCAATTCACATTAGGCTTAATTTAACTGTTGCTTACAGCAATGATTCTTGCTTACATGTATAGCATTTATGATGTAGAAACTGTCAAACATCAGTATATCTTAAAAACTTGTCATATGTGTTACAGGAAAAGGAGTTAGCGATAGCTGCCAGTAAACTGGCAGAGTGCCAACAGACAATTGCATCACTTGGGAATCAGCTAAAATCACTGGCAACATTCGAGGATCTATTTTTTGACTCAGATGGCCAGGTCGACATCTCTGGCAATTCAGATAAGCTGCACAACATCTCTGACAAATCAGATAAGCAACTCGACAGCTCTGAAAATGGGTCACAACTTCTTGGAACTAATGTGGAACCTGCTAGTTTGCATTCCAGCACCATTCTCACAGCACAATCTGATTCATTATCTCCTGAGACTGGTACTCAGAATAGTTTTACCGTCAAAATGGAGGATGATCAGCAGCTCACAAAGGATAATAAAGAGCGCTTGCCATCTTTACTCGCAGACAAGAACCTTAAAAATGGACTTGGCAAGTTGTTTACGCGATCTAGGAGCGTACTTAGAAGCCAAAATTCCCAAGGATGATTATGGGAAGAGCTTATTATGTAGTGTAGTGTTTACTTATATTGATGCCGATTATTGTATATCACATCACTTTCCTGTATAGGCATTTTTATCATAATTTCTGATCCTTCCGATCCCATATTTTTTGGGTGGCAACGTACAAAGAGAAAATACTTTTTTTGGCAGAATTTGGCTTAGTTTAGAATATATTTAAAAAAAAAATCATAGTCATCGACTCATCGTCATCATGTCGAAAAAAAACAACCGAAAAGTAGTGGCTGTTCAAACTTCAGAGTTGCTCAAACAGGCTTTGTCAAGCTACAGAAAATGGAGAACAAAAATGGGCAATGGGTTCTAACTGGGAAAAAGAAAAAGAAGAATGGGGTGAGAGAGGCTCGAACTCTCGACCTCAGGATTACTCAGAAGCTATGAGACCTACGCGCTAGCCAACTGCGCCACCACCCCTTTGTTGTTCTATTCCGAGAACCAAGCATTAAGTAGTAACAACCAAGCTTTAGTCCAAAAATGATTTAAAATCAACTAACAGTAACACGAATCGTCATTTGAAACCGTTTAATATGATCTGCTTGTATCTTATCAAAAACGAGGTGAGGGGGGTCATTCATTCATGTCAAAATCCGCAAGGGCTGTTACCCCCTCCGGATAGTTACCCACAAGACCAAAATGAACAAATCTTGTTCACCAAGGGAATCAAGCCTAGCTACACTAAATGAGACATACAAGGATCATCTTTCTAGTTAGGGGTGTAAACAAGCCAAGCTTACTCGCCAAGCCCTCGGTTTCGGTTCGGTCAAAGCTCGGCTTGTGCTCGGATTGACCGAGCTCAAGCCCGAGCCCCATGGTGCTCGGCTCGCTAAAGCTCGCAAGCTCGTTTTTTATTAAGAAAATGAGATTTTGTATTTTTGGTTGTTACGGGCAGGAATATAAGATTTAAGATTAATATTTAAATGTCTTAGGAAAGCAAGCGACTAAGTATACATAAAACGTAACTAATGCGAGATTAGGTTTTTTCTGATCTTTGTGAAATCAATAAAATGAATTTTAATTTATAATCTCTTGTAATTTCATCTTATTTGCATTTTTTGTGATCCTTAAATTACGTAATAAATATCGTTGATTTGTTATATCAAAAGAATTGGAGGGCTAAGTGGTGTAAGTGCAGTGGATTAGAGCATTTGGTGTGAGTGGATTAGAGCATATTGCCTCAAAGGTAAATGTTTTTGGGAAGTGAATAGCAAACCAAATGATCCAGAATCCTGGAGAGGTCTCATCAGGATTAAAGATCAGCTTAAAGCTCTAAATCAGAATGTTAGCTTAACTCAGGAGCAAATTCTAAGCTGGCAGGACAAAGGAGATTACAGTGTCAGGAAAGCTTATGATTTCTACAGAGAAAACCAGCCTAAAGTCAAGTGGAGCAGGGTTGTATGGGATAGTGTTGTCATGCCCAAGCATAGCTTTATCACAAGTCTTGCAGTCTAGCAGAAACTTGCTACTGTAGATAATATAAGAAGAAGGGGAGTTCAAATTGTTAACAGATGTGTGCTCTGCAAAAATGCAGAAGAAACACACATGCACCTGTTTTTCAGATGTCCATACTCAGCTCACATTTGGTCTGAAATCCTTCATTGGATTGGCATAAGGCAGAGGAAGTGGAGTCTCAAGCAGGAAGCTCTCTGGTTTGCCAAGCACAACAACCAAAAGAATTGGAGGGCTAAGTGGTGTAAGTGCAGTTTATCAGCAACTGTGCATAGTATTTGGCTTGAGAGAAACAGAAGAATTTTCACAGATTCTGAAGTTTCTACTGCTACATTCATCAACCATATCAAATTCTTAGTTTGTGTTAGAGTCTATAGTTGGAAGAGAAATGTTGTAAGTGAGGAGGTAGTTGATTGCCTTAACACTTAAGTTCTTTGTTTAGGGGTTCTTATTTTTTGTAGGATTCAATTTAATTCCCATTTTGGATGAATGAAATCTCTCACCTTCTTACAAAAAAAAAGTCATGTATTGTACAATCAATGGTTGTTAATAACCTTTTGACCTCTTTTCTATCATTTTTGTTTTCGGCCATTTCTTTTCAAGTCATGTGCTTTACAATCAAACGGTATTTCAAAACTTTTTTCATGTAATTAAAGAGAGAGAATAACAAAAATTGGAGGTAAAACAAAGAGGGAAATGAAATTTTGGGGCGAAAATAAAAAGAAATGAAGGGGCAGCCAAGAATCACGTGCACAGGTGGGTCAACGTTCGAAACGAGATTTTTTTCCGCCGGAATCTGAGTTATGGGAGTGTTTCACAAAGAATACATTATATAAGGTAGTGTTTCACAAAAAAAAAAATTATAAGGTAGTGTTTCGCAAAATATACGTTTTATTAGGTAGTGTTTCACAAATTACCCTTGATTTTGATTTGTTTCACCTTTGCTATAGTACGACCAGGAGTGATCAGGGGATCATCAGGCCTTTGCTGTAAGCTTCTACACGACCACATCTCGGGTCGAAAAAAGAGAGGTGTAGGATACAGAAGATAAAATTGAACCCGGATATCACAAGTTGATAGGAATTTGTCTGTGTTGCATCAGCTATACGTTGATTACAAAGAGGCAAGACATACTAGTTCTTCAATTCGAAATTAACATAAAACCAGATCATGCTCAGCATGTCATCTCACTTATACACACAGGATACACCTTGTGGGTGCAGCTTCTTGCAAAAGTCGACAAGGAACAGTCCTACATCAAACTCAGTAATCAGTATGTATACGAGGTTCTTCTCATCATTCTCAGGAACTCCTCAACGTTGACTTCCCCATCGCCTGCATAGGACAGAAAAGAGAAGAGGTAATTAACAAAAAGGGAAGAGGGTACAGGCATAACCTTCCATGGGAACCGACCAAAGACTAAAGCTTTCGTTTGTGTTGGAAAATCAGTGCTAACACACACATACACAAAATAGACAAAAAGTGCAAGAGTACGATTTTAGAGTGGTTCGGGGTAAGCCTACTCCACAAAGCAACTCTACTACAAAAGTAGTCTCACAAGTACATGTTTAAGGCAAACTTGACAACCCTCACACAAATATCGACCTAAGAACCCGAGGACACCCTCTCACTCTAGGGAACTTCGATGGAGAAACCTCACAAAACACTCACTCTTTGTTGTGGCTACTACTCTCTATACCAACACAACTCAAAACCCCTACTTATAGGACTACGCTAACTCTAGAGCCTTGTAGGAGTACATGTACTAGAAGTCTCCATACATGCAGTTAGGACATGACTAAATGCATGCCTCTTCAAATTTAAACAATTTAATTCAATAAGAGAATTCAAGGAGTCTTCAAAGTTTCGCATGTGATTATGCTCACACACTATGAGCTAGAGCGTCACAAAATGTGAATGAAACCACTGATTTCCTGTCTTTTGCAGCAGATAACACACCTATAGTGCTATTGGCCCCAAGTATTATTACTATGATCTATGATTTTACTTGCAGTTTGTGGATTATGGTAAAACTTCCTAACAAAATACACAAATGAATATTCTAAGAAGAAACCTCCATAATAACGAGAAAAGAACACAACCAGTACTCTCTGGAAGTTCAAGGGAGCAGCATTCGCAGGAAGAAACTAAAGGAAAAAGACAAAGCAAGAACATATTATACCCTCGATCACAACTTCATCCTAGACGGCAAGTTCTGTAACTGAATAGAGCTATATACAAACATATCCTAAAGAGGTTCCAACAGAAAGTAAACTTACGATCTCGGTCTGCTTCATCAACCATATCTTGGATTTCCCTGTCAGTAAAATTCTCACCTAAGTCCTTAGCGATACGTTGAATATCTCCTGCGGATATCTTTCCCTAAATTCACATGTACACATCTTGATGTTAGTCAACCGACAACTGTAGACAAAAAATACCCACTCGAAAAAAAAGTAAATGCGCAACATACATTATTATCTTGGTCAATTATACGAAAAGCTTTCATCAGCTCCTCCTTTGTGTCCCTCTCCCCAATTTTAGCAGTCATCATGTGACAAAACTCATCAAAGTCAATGGCACCACTTCCATCTTTGTCCACATCCGCAATCATTTGATTAATTTGCTGGAGTAAGATACAACATGAGTTTCTATATTAACTATGGTAGTAAAACAACACATAGATCCACACTGTCACTGATCCTTTCCATTTCAATGTGGGGGGGGGGGGGGGGTCAGACAAGAAAAGAAAAGAAAAGAGGGAAACCAAAGAGTGATTCTTAACAAGAAGACCTCATACACAATTCCAAACAAGCCCAATTATACCAAAGAGTGAAGCTGCAATATGATGAGCAGTTGAAATGCAATTTACTCAATCATTATGGACCGATACAAGTTTTTGTGGGAAGACACTAGGAGACTATGATTAAATAACAGCCCAAGTTCAAATAATCCGAGAAGTACAAAGTTGCTAACTTGCTATTGGTGGAAAAGATGATGGCTAATTAAGTTCAGACAAATAGCAAAGGAGGACACAGATAGTTTCAAAACTCAGCTGAGATGATTCCTAATGGTGCAATTTATACACTTTGAATCTCAGGCAAAGACCACAAAACAAATACAGTTCAATACTTCATCATCAAATAGTAAAGAATGCAATCAGCATACATTCAAACACGAGAATATCAAAAGTTGACAGTTACCTCCTCTGTCATCTCGAAACCCAAGGCCCTGCAACAAACAATTTTTAGATCCACAGTTTAAGTGAAGGGACTCAAAATTCTCATATGAAGAAAATGCAGTACCTCATGGCAACATTCAATTCCTTCGCGTCAATGGTTCCTACACCAACCCCAATCAATCTATCAGGTAAGCTGAAAAAGCATAATTCACATTAAGAGAGAAGAAAAACACTGCACGGATTCTAACCTGAGCCATCAGTGTCAAAGAGCTCGAAAGCTTCCTTGATTTCTTGTCTCTTCTGTTGCGTTAGACCATGATTACGCCCTCTTGGCTTGTCTTTCCTCACTGATCTAGCGCTTGACTGATTTTGTTTACGACAGACAAAGAAAAAGAAAAAAAAAATTAGCCAACCACATGGTAATTTCAGCTTGAAGTATCATAAACGTACCAATACAACAACGACGACAACTAAGCCTTAGTCCCAAAACAATTTGGGGTCGGATAACATGAATCACACATTCACACCTATATCATAAAGAATCCCGCATTTTGGATTCAAAATGCCTTTGTTAGTTCTTGCAAGGCTATAGACATTCATCTCAATTTTTGCATAGCTTCATGAACCTCCAAAAAATAACAAAATGATAGTACTAGCGCTTATAAGTAATGAAGCAAACATATCTAAGTTTAACAAAATAACTAATGTAACTCTTCGAATTCCCCATATCCTTGGCTCCACAGTCACCAGGAAAAGCTCACTAAAACGGAATCATTTGAATACAAAAAGATTCAACAAACAGAAAATTAACTATTTTCTTAAAATTCCCCAGAAGACCCTCCCCAGCACCACTAAATTCAAAACGAGCTTAGCTTGAAGCTCTAGTTGCCGGACAAATTCAATATCCTAAAATTCTGCCCATCGTAACAGATTAATCATTCTAACATAACAGCATATACACTCGCTCGAAATCCTAAAAAGAAAAAACCTCGATCAAACTCAAAGCATCGGTTTATACATAATTAAAGGCATTTCATATCATTAGAAACGCTGAATCACAACATCTAATCAACAACAACATCATCACCCCAACGCCTAAAAGGTTCCCGCCACAAGGCAGGGTAGGGGGGGGGGGTGAGTCGGATGTACCAAGCCTTACCCCGATTGAAACATAGACACACTACGCACCAATGACCCAATTACAATAAAAAAAGCTTTCAACTTTCCTCCATTAAACATCAATTATACCAAAATAAATCCTTCCTTATTCATCTTGCATTACTGGGACCTCAAAATTTTCCCAATTACGTCTTAATCACACCTTTTATTAATCTGGGTTTTCTCGAACTTAAAACCCTAGCTGTATATACATTGATAATTTGATTTACTCAATTACACCCCAAAAAGCTTCAATCTTTACTAATTTTTTGGGGAAAAATAACAATTGAAACTCAATATTACGATGGGTTGATATTATAAATCTCATCAATGATCAAATGGCTCGCTGATCATACATAGGAGAGTGAAAAACAAAAACAAGAAAACCCCCAAATTATCATGTAATTAATTGATCATACAGAAAATATGAAATAATCATCAAACGATTGAATGACAAGAATAAGTGTAAAAATAACGTACCATTGTTAATTTTCTGAGAGATCTTCAGGCTGAAGAAAGATGTTGCGGAAACACAAAAGATGGAAATTTTCTATCGTAATATATTTGGGTTAATATTTCCTTTTTACGCAGGACTACTAGTGGACATACTAAACGACTCGTGTGTCCGGAATGTTACGCATAACACAGTGTGTGAGTAATGCATTTTTATTGAGTACATATTTAGCGGTTCGGTTTAATAATCGGTTTTTCCAAATCTCAAGAAATCGACTTTAGTATGAAATGGATAGGCCTATTAGTAGATCGCTCATACTTATTTATCAACACCGTATGTCCCTATGGTACTTAGACACGGTTGGAAGTGTTGGACGCGGGTATGTGTTGGGGTGTCTGACACGGGTTTTTTATGAAAAAAAAAAAAACTTGATTTAAATGCTAGGTTGTCTAGGTGTCGAGCCCATGACATGGCATGTAAATGAAGTGTCGAAGTAAAATAGTGTCGGACAAGTTTTAAACGATCTTGACTTCTAGTATTTGAGCTTATCTATGTTGAGTGTTGAACAAGAATCAAATCCACCTTAAACCAAAAGTATGTACGGCGTATCAATCTTGTTGAACAAAACTTTGAAGAGATATATATTGCTTTGCAAACTTTAACATCACGCTCTATTTATGGGGTGTTCAAGAGTATAAACGAGTCGTTTAAGAACGAATTTGAAATTTTTGTTTGTGTTCGTTTGAAGCTAGTAAAGCCAATGATCAATATACTATGATCGAGTGTTCAAGAATATAGACGAGTTTGGAATTGTGTGAAGCCGAGCTTGAACTTGACTCGTTTAAGAACGAGTTTGAAATTTTCGTTGGTTGTTACTTGTTCGTGTGAAGCTAAAGAAAGCCACAGTTTGAACAGTTCGGATATTGAAGCTGTCAAATTCAAGAAACTGATCTAAGAATTTTTAACTAAAATATTATTCAGATTGCAAAGCTTGAACCAAGTACAATATGTTATTGACAGGACTAAGATTTCCTGCAACCAAGTTTTGACAGTGTGTTTAATGAAGAAGGTTAGCGCGAAGTCATGTCGCTTTGAGCAGATCGTAGGAAACAACCGGCTTCTTGTAATCTGATATGCACAGAGCCTGAAACATTAAAGCAGAATTAGCACATTGACAGTGTGACTGGACTGTGCACTGTTTAAGAATAAACTGTATAAATGTTGTACCTGAACTGCAAAGGCAATCTGTAATAATGTTGCTTCAGACCATGCTCTTCCAATAAACTGTAGGCCTATGGGCAACCCGTCTTTGTCGTATCCAATCTACATCAGAAGTTGACATTAGTCGCAAAAGAATAAGCAGATTGAAAACCAGATTCATTTGGATCAATAGCGACAATTTTGTACTCTCACCGGTACAGTCACAGCAGGTAGGCCTAGGAAATTTCCAGCTATTTGGTACCGTATAAGCGCAGCTGAAATAAGATGAACCATGTAATAAATATATGACTAATAGCAGCCATATGCGAAACAGCAGTATTGTTGATGAGTTGGGAATACCTCCAATAATGTAATCAAGCTCACCGGTCTTCAGAGCGTCATTCCCTATCGCGTTTGCTGTCACACTGACAAGACATTTGGACAAGTTACTGAGTTACTTCGACTGATAGCTTGTTGAATCATCTTCTAGACTGCCTAATTACTAGACTATTAGAATGGCTTTGCATCAGGATTTAACTGAAATCATCCAGTCTTAGACGCGTATGCAAAACTGCTATCTGCATAGACAAACTGTTCTAACAAACAATACAGAGATAGTGGTATGCTGAAAGTTTTGTTATCTGCGTAGACACACAGTCCCTCCTAGCAAACAATAGAGAAGCACAGTCAACTATGTGTAATAGACAGACAATCACAAGTCTTCTACCAAACTATTGAAAGAGAGACAAGTACATGAAAACTAAATGCCAGCTTGTACCAAACAATCGAAACTCAGACAGGTAGCCAGGTAGGGCAAGATTTTGTACCCAGTCGTGGGAGTAACAATCACATCCGCCTTGGAAAAAATCTTATTGAAGAAATGCAACTGTCGGCTCCTGCAATATGAATAAGAAGACAGATCAATTGTTGAAGCATGCTTAAAACCAAGCAGAGACGGTTTTCTCAAAGCAAAGGTTATACAAAAGTAGGAATAATTACTAATTGCCGAGAACAGGAGTCACCATCCTGTTTACAGGTCTGTGACTCATATACGATGCATGGAATGCAATTATATGAATCAAAACCCCATGACTTCGTACCTGATTTTCTGAGATTTAACATATTCCATGCCGTCAAAGGCAGCATACATGGAAAGAGCTACTCTTGTATCACACCCGATTTCAGATTTGTCCCTATGAATGTAAGAGCTTGTCAGTCAGATACTCAGCATCTTTATCTGACATGTCACAAAATTGAGTAGAGGTACAAAAGTTACATACACTTTCTGCAAAATTTGATCAAGAGAAGCGGCAAATTCAGATCCGAGTGTCACATAATGAGCCAGTCGCATTGTCTCTATATCAGGTACCGAAACTTCCACAGTCTTGGACAAGTAAGGCATCAGAAGGTTAGCAAGAGATTACTTCCTAAGTCAGACTGGTAGAGTTACAGCGTAATTGTGAACATCATCGATTACACAGTATACCAGGCCTAAATTTACTACAGATTACGAAAGTTTTTACTTTTTAGCTGCGGAAAGACATGAAATATAATAAATACATTACCTGCCATCCATAACACTTCTTAAGCTTATCCATTGCTTTGTAGCAGCAATTCTTGATATCATCATGGCAATCATCAAACCACTGTAAGCAGAATTATATACTTATATACCATTGGTCTGATGTTGCTATAGAGTTCAAGTACACGGTAAATGTGACTAAGGTCGCAAACCTTTCCATATTTTGCCATCTTGATGTCAGCAGTGATTGCGCTAAGTTTCAGAGTGGGCAGAGTAACTTTAGGCTGAAATGTGATCAAAACCGTGCCTAGAGTTAGTCAATTATCCAAATTCCAATTATTTGTTCATTGAAAAGCAAAGGTGGACAAAAACTGTAAGAGACATGACATGAAACACTCTAGTCATCCCCTAGTTCCCTCTACCACTTCTTCATCTGCAATTTTCTTTACAACTTTTAAACCATACAGTATCATATAAGACCTACAGATAGCGAAGACTCCCTAACCATAAACTTTGAAAAGAAGAGTGACAACAAGTAACAGAAGAATAAACCAAGAGCAAACAAAGAAGCTGGCAATAGAATCTTACCTGAATACCAGAAGATGGGTCCAAAAGGAATTCACCACTGATGGCTGCATACCTGGAAAGAGTTGCGAACTTACAATAATTAAGACACTCAATTCAACATATCAAAAAGGAAAAAAGAGAGGACAGAGCTACAGGATTCTAACGTTATCAGAGCATCTTCAACTGTGCCGGATAGAATACCGACCATCCCAACTGTCCAATTCAGGGGAATCACCCTGCAGAAGATATAAATGGCTCAGTATGGATCTCAACTCTCGAGATGTTAAGAACAATGCAAAAAAATTGGTGTATATTCTAGGAGCATTTTTCTTACCCATCATGAGGAATACGTCCAAAAGTTGGCTTGAAACCAAAAACACCACAAAGAGCTGCAGGCATACGGACAGATCCTACATAAACCGTAGACAAGACTTCATCACCCACAAATTTGGGAACAAGAAAATTGAGTAAACTATTTAACACATTTGGCTGACTTGTAGCTACCTCCTCCATCAACACCAAGAGCAACGGGGCATAATCCTGCACTAACTACTGCAGCAGATCCACTGGAAGAACCACCTGTTATCCTGCTGGTATCATAAGGATTCCTAGTAGTCCTGCAGCACACATGAAAGAAGTAAGAAGTGGAAGCTTCTCTAACTCATAATTAATGGAGCAACTTGGCACAACTAGTAGGTTATAGGTATACCCATAGTGTGGATTTATTCCAGATAAACCGGCACCAAGCTCATGCATATTGGTTTTCCCAACAAGTAACGCACCACATGATCTAAGACGGTCAACACAGCAAGCATCCCTTTTGCAGGATCTAAACTTGTGCAACCATTTTGTACCTCCTACAAGAATTTCCAAGAAATAAGCTTACCAAGTCAATAGCCAGAACAAAGTTTCGTGTTTTGGGAAAAAGATTATAACAAGGAGAAATCATCACCTGTTGTTGGATAAGGAGTACAGTCTATTTCATCTTTAATGGCAATTGGTACTCCATCCAAAACTGAAAGTGGTTCTCCTGCAAAAGTCCGCGAATCATGATGAGAAGTCAGAGCAAGTGAAGAGTTAAGAATGAATCAAAAAGCCTCATACAGTCCCATCATCATACCATTTTTATAGCGGAGAGTAGAGTCAGCAGCTTGCTGCAGAATATCTTTAGCATCATAATTGATAAAGAATGACATATTGCATTGGGGACTTGATGACTTCTCAACTGCCCTTAAGAATTGTTCAGCCACCTGCAGGAAAGCTAAATCAGTCACTTCGATCACCTAATTTGTCGAAAATTAGACACACAAGGTCAAAAAATATTGCAGCTTTCCTTAGTTTCTCAGTAAACCAATTAAACTCAGACCTACAAGTGAAAAGGTATACTAAACACTACACCTTGTTTGGAGTTGTGAATCCTGATTTATAGGCCTTGGAATAGTCCATGATTGTCCAGTTCCGGAAACAATGGTCTATCTCAAATGAACTTTTATCTGACTCAGGTTGCAGACATTCCACAGCCTCTTGCACTCGGTCGCAAGGACTCTGATCAGACTCTACGCATCTGACTTCTTCCTTCGTAGTCTCTGCATATGATCAGACCAAAGTCATGACCAGCTGATGCGATTAGTTTACGTAATACACCAGGTTACTTATTCAAGTACTCTGAGATGAGCTGTTTGTAATGAGCAATACATAGAACTGTCCAAAACCTGAAAAAGGTAGTACCTTTAGAAGGATGTAATGGAGCATATAATGGAGAGCCTTCATCCATTTCTGCAAATGTAATAAGCTGTAGACGGCAGAACCATAACACACAGGATACTCAGTCACTAATAAGCTAAACTGGAAGTAAGACTGATCTAACACATGTATGTATGCAGGGTCATTGGCACTTTCACGATTATTGTATCAACACGTCAACAACATTACGCCAATACCTCAAAGGCTCTCGCATATGGCAAGGTACTGGGGCTAATGTACGCGGTCTATAACTTTCCGAATTAATGGTACTAATTACTAAATTAAATAGTACTAAAGAAAATTAATGGTAAAATGTGTTAGATATACCTTGTGAAATAGATTTCCTTGCTTAAGAAAGTACATCAAAATCATTCCAAGGATTCTGGTCTCCAGAAGCCAGGCAACAAATTTCACCAAAAATCCAGTCATGCGTGGTGCTGCAAACAACATTGAAAAAAATACGATCATTGATCATGAATTCAATCATTTTTCTTGGCCTTATATTATCCAATATCCATGGCTTGGAAAGCATGTCGACAAAATTGAACTGAACTGAATCGAAGTTGATTTCGATCACGTGAAATGAATATAACCATATACAAAAGTATGATAGTACTACTAAGAACTAAACAAAGAACCAAAAGAAACAAGTAGGTTGATCAAGAAGCAAAATGCTTTAAATTTGAAACTTCATATTCACACTAAACTTCGAACCTCAAAAAACTCTTTCTAAGAACACCTCCGAGAGGGTTCACGACAAATCCCGCCATCACCAACTGCATATACATGTACGCAACCTTACCCCTAACTACTTGTTTAGTGATAGGCATATAACCAACAACACTACACATACCAATACTTTAACATTAACACAATTCACATATGATCACATAATAATAATTGAAAAACACACAAAAAGAAGTCAAAATCAAAAAATTGTCAACACACGAAAATCGAGGCGAGATGATTGGCCATGCAACAACAAACCTGTGACAATGGGGCTAATATACACTTCATCACTATCAGGACCAAGATCAACCTCATCAACAGGCTTGTAAACAACTCCTCTACTCCTCAAAAATCCCATGTTCTTATTATTCTATATTATTAGTACATATATGTGACACTAATTTGTCGCGTAATGCTCAAGTAAACAACCCATATATATAAAGGAAATATATAGTGGAGGACGTCGAAGAAGTCATCATAATTTGTTAAGCTAAGTGGGGAAAGAGATAAATTTAAGTTGGTGGTGGTGGTGGGGAATGGGGACGTATATTAGTTTCGTTTACAATATACTAGTACTCCCTCCGTCTCTTTTCATATACGGCGGTTTTACGACTTTCGCATTATAGTATAGTATGTGACATTAAACCATAAGGGTTACTCTAGTAGGAATGAAAGTAAAAGTTCTACTAAGTATGTGTTTGGCCTAGATTTTCAAAGTGTTTTTTGTCCCAAAAACTATAAACTTTGTCAAACATAGAGTTTTTTAGAAGTTGGAAACTATTTTATAAAAGCACTTCACTAAATATTGACCCTCAAAAGCAGAAGCACCAAATTGGTGTTTCTGTTTCTGTTTCTCTAAAAATACTCCTTTTGTGAGATATTTTTAATTTGACAAAAATATAAAAAAGATTACAATAAAAAATGAAGTGCTTTTGTAGTATGTTGAACCAAGCACTCATTATTTTTTCAAAAAACAGTTTTTAAAGAAACTGATTATGAAAAATAAAAACAGATTTCGAAAAATTTGGCCAAACAGGTTCTAATACAGTTGTAGGTAAGGGCGACAATTACAAAGTAGTTTACAAATCAGAGCAAGCTGATTAAATTCGCGGGCTTTTCAAAGAGTGTTGGGAGTTGGTTTTCAGTTATGATGTTTCGTTTCCCAACGGTCAAATCACATTTTTTGCTTGCAACAGAGTAACTACTTTGCTTCCATATACGGAGTATCACTGTTTTTCCAGTGAGGCATACGTTTCTACTGGCCAGTGTCGACAACTATACACTACAGTCATACTCCCCAATTGCGTGAATCCTTTACGTTTAGTTTGTGTACATGAGAATTTTAAACCAAACGCAAAGAATTGAAAAAAAACAGACGGGGTAAGTTAATTTAAGACAAATCGACTTTTGGTTCTTGAGTGTGGTTCATAGTCGTTAATCTTGTTTTTGACGAAAGAGACAATGTTATATAATGATGTGATGCTAAGATTGATATGCAATCCCAATCAGAGCACGTCCCACTCCCGATGCATATTCAAAGGGGCCCGTGAAAAATCACTTCCAAAATAGCAAATACTCGTTTCAATTTTTTCCGTTTAAAGTTTAGCCACTTATTACACATCTAAATCCACACATATCGATACAATGTTAGATCGAGGGGTAGATGGAACCAAAGATAGTAGAGTGTTTATGACGTACAACTATATAAATTGGAGAGTTAGATGGACAAAGTGCAACATAATTAAGTCTCCCTTCCCCCTTCGGAAACGAAGTACATAAACCACATATGCTTAGTTGTCATGTCCATGTAGGATATCGAAGGTTCAATCAATCAGTACGGTGGTTCCTCTTTTCATCTGATTGGGGGAAACCATGAGTGATGACATACAAGAGGCCCCGATCCAGTTAAATGTTTTCTGGTTGCCCGTATAATTCATTAGTGTTTCGTTCCGATCAAATCTAAATCCGAACAGAGTTAGAGCATCTGATAGTATCGCTTAGGTGAGTCTCCCTACAGATTTTAGCATGAACCGTAAAATGCTAAAAATCGGTATCAGATTACAAAACATAATCTAAGGGCATTAGCATGTAAAGTTGTTTAGTGAAGTTCAGTAACCTATTAAAAAACAATTAAAATCAACACACAAATCCTGATCATTATTAATAGTCTAAGAAAACTACTCCGTATTCTTGCTGGCATGTGAATGTTTCAAGCCCTACTTAGTGGCTTCCTAATCCTTCTTGTCAAAAAATAACATCTGCAATAAACATGCTAAGAGAAAAATAAGTGCATAAAATCCTTGTCAATCATAATTACATACACCATATTTGGAAATTAGAACCAGCTGTTATCAAAACTACTGATAACGACCGACTATCTTCGATGATTTTGAAGACTGGTTTACAAAATCCTTGTCATTTTATTTCAAAGTACGCCTTCCGTTCTCTTGAAATGTTACCGTTTATTTAGAATATGTGAGAGCAATTTTAACCGGACATTAACAATTCAAAAGAACAGAGGGAGCGAGTATGAAGTATGAGTATTGACTTGTATGCATGTATCTAAACTTATTTGGAATAAAAGACTAAGAAGCTGTCACGATCATCAAAAAAACAAAAGCTGCATATTGTTGAAGCGGAGCCACGGTACTATTGAGTCGACAATTATCCCCACCTAAGGTTCTCAACAACTTTGACCAAAAAAGTGTGATGATCTTGTTAATGCTGCTCAAAGTAGGTGATGATTTTTATACAACCACAATCGATTTTTACACTCATCAATGTGAGTCACAGTTTCAAATGCTCCTCCTAAATGGTCCGAAATCGGTGCGACTCAAATTCAAAACCCTCCAAATACAATACCCACCACAGAACCAAAGGAATGCCAAATCTTAGCAATGGTAAAACATTTGTCATTCCAGAAAGATAAATAGTAGTAACCCAACATTCTGCGGAGCAGATTTTAGTTTATATTTATACTAGTAATCGATATCACGGTGCACTTGGTACAAATTTGGATTCATGATGTTAAACATGTAGGTTACTATACATATTGAAGAATGATGAGTACTCACCAAGGGATAAACCAAGACCTCGAAACATATACTCCGTAAAAGACTATGAGCCTGAGAGGACTTTGGTCAAGGATGTTTGTAGGGATGCAACTGAATCGATGGCTGTCTTTGTAAACCAGCTAAGCCCAACTTTAATACGGTGCTCATCAGTTGGCAACCTAATGAGGTATGCTAGTTTCCTTGCTGCAATGACGATGCAGTAAGAATCAGGGCTATGAAACGCCAAATTTGTAAGCAATATGGAATCATGGATAAGTATAATTCAGGAGGTACTCTAAGTACACTTACCTGCATGGCCAACAGGCCCCTCCAACGTCAACCCATCAATGAAACTTGGAGTAACCGCAGCATCAGATCTCCCCAGAGTCATCATCTCACCCAAATTCTGGAACCTATTAACAACACAAATTAACAGGTCTCAATACAACTACCTCTAACAATCCTAACAGCAAGGTGAGTAAATTCAGATGTCTGCAACCACACCCCTCACTGAAAAAATAATTTCCAGGTTGTCAATTTATGATCTGCTATCTATATTTTGGTTATTCATGCGGAAAGTCTTTAAGAAGTGGAGTTTAAGACCATAACTGGAAACCCGTCTGCATTACTCTACACTTGGTGGCTCTCTTTGACTTAATAAACAAGTTTAGCAATTATACTTGTCCACAGTCAGCCAAACGCATTAAAATTTACTAGAAACAGCCAAACTTATTAGCTTACACACAGGAAAAGGATTAGAGATCCAACCTGAATGGAAGAAGAGATCGATCATTAATTGCAGCCCATATATTCCAGCCTGCAAAATCTGCCTCTTGAAAAGCTACCTGGATAGTTTGATGCCAGGCACAGCCAGGTTAAGGGCACATGACGGAACAGTATAACTGCCAAAGCAAGAAAATGAGCAGAAAAACCAAGCTTAGAGTCTGCTGTGTTACCTGCGCAGTAGGAGGAAGAAGCTTCCCACTGGGGTCTCTAAGAGCAGATGAGTCACCCAGTGCAAATATCCGTGGGTGACCCTTTACACGAAGAGTTTCATCAGTTTCTGCTTGTCCTCTGCCATTTAGAGGAAGCAAAAAGGGCTTACCACCAGGCCCCAATTCAGGAAGTCGAGGTTTATTTCCAACGGTCCACAAAACTACATCTGCCTCCAGCATCTGACTTTCCAAACCCCTTACAGTAGGTTGGATTTCCACGACAAATTTTTTAGGATCAAGCTCCCTCACATCCGAGGCTGCTCCATTCTCTACCGATTGGTTCAATACCTCAATATCAGCAGCTCTTCTCACAGAGCTAACGATATATCCCAAGAAAAGCTGAACATTTCTGTCTGAAAGCACCTGTAGATGTCATCAAAAGCAAACTACTTTAGCATGAGTGGGAAGGTAAGGAGCAGCATATCCCATGTCACCCAGCAAAACTTAAAGGGACAATACAATTTCAAAACTGAAGCCTTAAAAGCACTCAATATCATCTTACTTTCAACGCAGCTTCCCGGTTACCAGGAGGGGCAGTAGGACAGATTGTGGTATCTGCGTTGATTGCTTGCACAACTCCTTGCCCCTGCAGCCTTTCAGACACTGTTGCAGCTAATTCCACCCCAGAGTAACCACAACCAACAATTACTACCCGGACTGGGGATTCCTTGCCAAAATTCTTCCGCTCCGCAGCTTTCAATTTGTCATTTACCTTCTGCATGATGCAATAGTTGGCATGTTAATATGAACTAAAATAATCAAGAAAAGAAATAAAGTGTAAATGAGTAGTCATACAATAGGTGACAGGTAATTCTATCTATGTTATGGAATTATCCATTGAAGGAATACAAAATCTACAACGCAAACACTTACACAAGCATCCTCATAAGTGGAAAATGGCAATGCATGTTCCACAGCCCCAGGGGCAATATCAAGCTTAGGCTCAGCACCCAAAGCAAGAACCAACCTGGCTGTCCAAGCAGACAACAGTAATGAGCTTGGGTAGCAAAATTAGTTCCAAAGCAGTTAATTAAGATCACTGCAATAGCTTCCAAAAGACTAGATACTCAGAAAGATAAAAATAGCCAAGAATTGTATCATCTCAAAAAAACTCAAAAAAATAAATAGAAACAATTGCATCACAAAAAGAAATTAAGTCAGTGCAATACTAGAAAGTAGAAACTGTGATCACAGAATGCAAAGGTAAGAACAATCTCAAAAAGTAAACAGAGGATGTCAACAAAGACCCAGCTTATACCAGTCATATTCTATAAGAAGATCACTTTCAAGTTGCACAGTTCCTGCACATGAGTCTCTCTGAGCCCTTATGTCATATGAGGGAATAAGATGTTTCACTCTGTCTTGGATAAATTGAATCTCGGTATTTGCAAGCAACTCTGAAAATCGTGGAGCTACTTCCCATGCATCCACTTCTGTAATAAGAACCCTAAACGTGTTAAAAGAACTCCCAAGGAGAAGGCAATGCAATGCAAAACAACGCACAGACAAAGTATTAAAGATATATAGTCATAGATTGCCAACAAACCTCCAGATAGAAGCTCATAAAGCATTGGCTTGAAAACAAAACGCTCAGACTGATCGATCAGAAGTACCTAGTTCCACAAGCAAAATATAAAGGGTATTAAAATGGCAACATGACAATCAAAATGCAAGATATATAAAGAATAACAAAATAAAAATCAATGCCCAGAAAATTCGGATCCTAGAACATTAGCTTCAACTCAAATTAATCAGTTTCAACAGGCAAAGACTCCAGTTTTGTGCTTTTTCCATAGATCATCAAATACCCTACATATCACACTAACTTTATCCTGCTTTCAATATTAGTTTTCCCTCCAAAGATCAGACAACTTAATGTTGCCGGCCCACACAATGATAGCTTAACCTAGGAGTAACAAAAACTTTGACCAACCATGAGCTTGGCAATAAAGGAGGTATCGATTTCTTCACTGTGAACTGGGAACTAATAAAGGAGTACCTCACATATAAGCTTATTCAGCTAAGAAATTGTAATTAGTAGGTCAGGGAGAAGGTAAAAAGGACAACCCTGTCAAAAACAAAAACAAAAAAAAGGACTGACAGAATGTATAATTGACCATAAAGGATCCTGATTCCTGAGGAAAGACACCTATCCACGACAGATAATGAATATACAGTCCACTACAGAAACTTACTTGAGGTCTCTTATCATCAGGCCAGACAAGCGATTCTAGTCTCAGAGCTGTATATAATCCTCCAAATCCACCACCCAGTATGCAAACTCTAGGCTTCTGGTCAGATAAGAGAGGACTGAATTTAGAGGCTCGGAAGTCTGAAATACATATCTTTGGAAGCAACAATATCTTTTAATAAAAGAAATTGAAACCTTTTTGTCTGGCCACATATAATGCTTCAAGTCCTCACTTTCAGATAAATCAGTAACATCACCATTCATTGTCATATTAGCTGACGCCGTGATAGAGAATCCTCTCCTTGGCGAATTCGTAAATGGTGATGAGCTGATTCCATAGTGTCTGTTTATAACAGGAATCACTATACTCAATCGCTGCGTGGAACCTAAATAATGAAACACAATCAACACGCCTGGTCACCTTCGCGAAAAATTTCACCAGCAGTAGACCAAGCTTAGACAAAGTTAAAACACCAAGTTCCTTTAAGCGTTTAAAACACCTTAACGCAACTCAGTGCCCCAATCACAGCCACAATCTTTTGTTTTGGACGATTGTGGGGGAGGGGGGGGGGGAGGCTTCAAGTCATGGAGAACAGACTAACAGTAGCAAGAACCGTTAACCACACAAATGTCAATATCCATTCCTCCATCAAGGGATGGTAGCTAACCTAATAATCGAATAGTGTGCCAAAAAACTAAAAAAAAAAAAATACTCCAAACCATTTGGAATGAGAACGCCCCTAAAGCAAATTTCTCAATCTTTTATGTTATTCTTATTTTATTGCAAGGCGTCTAGCACACTCTCTCAAACCCAAGTCTCCACATGCCTCTTTATTGCTATGCGCTAACCTCAACACGAAGTCATACACAAATCCAAGTATCCGCCCACTGCCATTTGCTTCAGCACACTAAAATGCGCTCTCCAGTCTCCAGTCCGCACATGACTGCACTCAATAAACCACACAACACCTAGTAGTTCGCTAGCCATTCGAAGAAAAACTACATTTCCTTGCCAAGTGCCACAACGACGAGGTCCTATTCAGTCATAAGACTCTAATAATACTATCTCAGTCACCTATAGCGTCTACCACTACTCCATAAAAAACACTTCCAATCCAAACCCTTTAAAATGTCGTGATCGCCTCGTTTATTCATAACTCTCGCCTGAGCAAAATTCAACGCTCCATTCCCTAATATTTCCACTATGTCAATTCGAGTTCTTCCCCAAAAGTGCAAAATAATTTAATTCACAAATTGGTAGCGTAATTAACACATTTCCAGGCATCTAATTCATCAAAATGAGAACGAATTACATTACAAAATTCGCAAAAATTACTTCAGAGTAGTCAATTAGCAAAAGAGATAGCGTTAATTAGGGTTACAAACATGATTATTAGATAATAATTGGAATGGCAATGACGGTAATTTTTCCTAAATGCGAATAAAAAAAATTTATGATGATAATTAGGCAGAGAAAGGAAACTTACGGTTGAAGAATGGAAGTGTTGCGGTCGCAGACAACGCTAGGTGCGACATTGAAGAAGCTATCCGAGCTTTCCCTCTTCAGTGTTCAGCGACGTGGTGTGTTCGTAGCGTAACGAAGAAGGAAGTGAAGCAGATAAGACTAATCTGGGAATTGGTTTTGGTTGTTTGGACTTTGGACTTCCACGTTATGAGAGCTTTGGGCGGCGGACCTTATTTTCACGAGACTTGAAATTGACCCGATTTGAAATTAAACATTTCAATAATATAAATATTGTTCAGATTTTACTATTTGTTTTGAACTCTTGGCTTCGAAAATGGATTAGAAAATTATACATCTGTGTATTAGGCATCTTAACACACTAACATGGTAAGAGGCGGAAAAAAAAAAAAAAAAAACAAATGTCAAATAAACATTTTGAAAGTTGGGGTCAAATGCCATGTTAGTAACGTCTGTAAGTGATTTGTTCCCTTTGTTACGGTATGTTCCACTAGCTAGTGTAAAGAAAGAGAAACATGTGAATGAGAGATAGAACAACGACAATGTGACAATTGTCGTCAGCAAGATTGACAATACAAACATCAACGATCTTCTACCCCTGTTGCCAGTAGCTAACTGAATGGAAAGCTAAAGCTTTTTCATTTTTAAGTATGTCTTAGATTTGGTTAAGTTGTGACTACACCTTTTTTAATCGTTTTCACCTATTTTTACTTATCACTACTTATCTCTTCTCAGATGGCAAGTCTTTGACTCCTTACTCAACTTGCATTCAAAGACTAATTCGTCTTCCTCTCGACAAAGAGAAGAGATGACGAATATTATACCGACCATTTAAAACACGTATCCCTCCGATATTCATGATGATGACTAGAGTAGCTAAAGAAGGCGGATAGTTTGACTCGACGCTCGAGTGAATAACACGAAAGTCAAAGGTTCAAAACAAAGTATACGGATTTCGTCGGAGATAAGGACAAACAAAAGGGAGGAAGTCCAAAACGGGGAATCGGAGAACAACCAACAACGGAAACAATAGAATAAAACAACCACCAAAATGAGCAACAGAGCCGGCGGCGGCGGCGGAATGTTGGGCAACCACCACCAACACCACCACCACCTCCAACACCAGCAACAACAACACAATATGCACAACGCCGCCGCAAACTCCGCCAACAACAACAACACCACCAGCAGTAACAAACCGGAGTGGCTTCAACAATACGATTTGATCGGTAAAATCGGCGAAGGCACTTACGGTCTCGTCTTTTTAGCTCGCGTTAAACCGCCGTCGTCCGACCGCGGCAAATCCATCGCTATTAAGAAATTCAAGCAATCGAAAGACGGCGATGGCATCTCCCCTACTGCCATCCGCGAAATCATGGTTTCTCTCGTTTTCTCTCTCCTTATCTTATTGAATTTCGTTTATTTTGGTTGATGATGATTGAATTTTAGCCAATTATGCCGAATTTTGTGTTTTTTCTCAATTAATTGTTGATTTTGGCGCCATTCCGTGAATTAGGGTTATGTTACTCCGACTTTGATAATAGTGTTGGCTAGCTAGAACTGTTTTGTCGTTGCTCGAGGGTAGAGAAACCGATATAAGAAAAGCGAATTCGATATGATGGTTAGTTTGTTGGTTTTCGCCTAATCTAGTTTGATGATGATCATACTCGAAAGAGAGCTCAATTTCCACATTGTTATTCTCGGAATATCGTATTATCATAGGTCTTGGATCATTCGAACATGATCAAGTTGTTTGGTTGGATTAAAAAAGTAAGTTCTTTTGAGCTATGCGATTCTTTTTTCCGATGTAAGAGTGAGTGAATGTTGCGTGTGGATTGTAAATGTAATATCGTAGCGTGAGTGGATCCTATATGGAAGGTCAAGTGAGAAGTCCAATGACTGAAAAATCTAGGTTAGTCTTGCATGGACATCCTAGAATCCTAAGGAAATTGTAGAATTTACAAGGATGTGCAATGCCGACATGAATGATAGGTTTAGCCGTCTTAGCAATTCTATAAGTAGCACAAGGTGCTATCATCAATGTAAGAAATTAAGAGTAAGTTTTGAAATTTGAATCAAGAAAACTCATCATATCAGTCTCGTCGAAATGTAGCCCCAAAATTTCCAACATGATGCAGGTTTTCGTTGGAGTGTTTACTGTATGTTTTTATTTTTATTTTTATCTGTGTGAGTATAACAAGTCATATTTTTGGCGTGATATTTGGGGCCGCTAGTTATTTGCATTGAACAACTCCTAGCTTGTTTGTGCTTGTATAAGAATGGGACTTTTATGTTTATTCACTTTGTTTTGCTAATGTTAAATTGCAGTTGCTTCGAGAGATTACCCATGAGAATGTGGTTAAGCTTGTGAATGTACACATCAATCCCGCTGATATGTCATTATACCTGGCCTTTGATTATGCTGAGCATGATTTATATGTGGGTATTTTCTCTGTTCTCTTGGCATTGTTTTTTAATACTCCTATTTTACTTTGATAATTCATTTGTTACTTTCTTTCTCGGATATGGCAGGAGATTATTAGATACCACAGGGACAAGGTAACTCAACCACTCAATCAATACACAGTTAAATCACTGCTTTGGCAACTACTGAATGGGCTAAATTATCTACATAGGTGTGCGCCCGTCCAATTACATTGACAGAGTTACATCCAATTGTTGTGTTAGGTATAAAATCTTAATAGTTTTAACTCATTTTGCTGCAGCAATTGGATTATTCACCGAGATCTAAAGCCGTCAAACATCTTGGTACCTTTTTGCATCTTGTACTACTCATGTCATTTCCCTTTCATGCGTGAAATATCTGCACTGATAATTACAATTCTCTTTTGGTAACTTTGCACTAATGATGGTGTGGAAAACTGTGTGAAGGTTATGGGTGACGGAGAAGAGCAAGGGATTGTTAAAATTGCTGATTTTGGGTTAGCAAGAATATACCAAGCTCCCCTGAAGGCATTGGCTGACAATGGGGTAAGAGTTTACCGGTTGCCTAGTTCTTTCGATCATGTTAATATATCGCCATCTGCACTTTTTAGTTTGCCGAATGCTTCCACAAATTTGCCTAGTTTATTATAGCCCTTCTGATCAAGTGTTAGATTGTTGGTTGAGCTAGTTTCGCACATTAGGGCATGTTCAAGATTCTAGTTTGTACAACATGTTTACATTATTGCCCTTGATGAAAAATAAACAAATAAATCCACGTGGAGGGAGAGATGCATAACCAATCATCAAGAAATTGCATCAATACTTAAAAATCCGAAGTTTTGACGAAGGAAATTTTGACAAAAGAAGAGACTCACTTCATTGAATGAATTGGAACTCCTTATATACTAAATATGAGAAAGAAGAATAAGATTAGGGGCACCATCAACATAAGCTTCTATATCTACGGAGAAATGGGAGAGGAAACAAATTGCTCTAGACCGCCGGCTTATCACATAAATTTGGGCCAAGGAACAATAAACATATCACAAAACAGGGCTTCTCTTAGGACTTGTTCGGTATCACTGCCATTTTCTGTTTTTGCTTTTTTGAATCATAGTATGTAGTTAAATAAATTACAAATTTAACTTTGGATTGATTGTTCTTTGGTTTTTGGGATATAATGGAATAAAGCAAAATGGCTCATAAAACTGTCTGTGCTTCTTCTTTTGTGAAGTAGCAGTCAGTCGGTGCGGTTCTCGAATCAATTTTCATTTTAGGTCATCCGTGCGCAGTCTCTCTATGTTTCAATAGGGGTAAGGTTTGCGTGCATCCGACCCCCCCTTACCCCGCCTTATGGCGGGAGCCTTTAAGGCACAGGGGTTAAAGATGTTGTTGTTGTTGTTGTATTGATTGTTCCTATGATAGTCATAAAAAATGAAAATTGACAATTGAAAACAGGTTTTCAAAAATGGGACTTTGGTTTTAAAAAGACACGGAAAACTGAAATCCAAACACGATACCGAACGAGCCCTTAGTTGATGTGGGCTTAATGTATTACCTTCTCACTTTGAATTAGTTACTTTTAAAACAGCCATTAACTTTCTAAAGGTTATTTGCAGGTTGTGGTGACAATCTGGTATCGAGCTCCTGAGCTGCTGCTTGGGGCAAAACACTACACTAGTGCTGTTGGTATATTTTGAATTCAGTCTTACTACCATGAGATCTTCAGATTGATATTCCCATTCTCCCTCTTCAGTCTCCCCATGTCTCAAGGAATTTGGCAGATAACTTGCCATACAAATCTCCCTGTACGTGACAAATTCTACTGGTTTCTGTTTCAATAAATTCTTCTGATATGTGGTTTTGTTTGGATCAGATATGTGGGCTGTTGGATGCATATTTGCTGAGCTTCTTACTTTAAAGCCATTGTTTCAAGGTGCAGAAGTCAAAGGCGCACCAAATCAGTTTCAGGTACTTTGATAGGCTTCGCCGTATTTGGTCACCTGGAAGGAATTAAGGTTTTCCCGTGGTTTTTCATTGGTTTTTATTAATAGATGAAAATCAGAAGTTTTTCAAGCAGCTGCTATCTGTAAAATTGTGTTTCCCTGGGTCTAGTGCATTATAAACTGCTTTTATTTCTAAGCGGACTAGTACTACTTGTTGTTGATCCTTTCTATTTCCTTCTAATAAACAGCTGGATCAACTCGATAAGATATTCAGGGTCTTAGGTAAGGCTCAGCTTGCTTGTTGCGCTTATAATTCTTGCAAAAACCTCCTCATTAAGCTGACCTTCAACTTCAGGTCATCCTACTGTGGACAAGTGGCCTATACTCGCGAATCTTCCACATTGGCAGCAAGATACACAGCATATACAAGGGCACAAATAGTGAGTTGAATTTTACTTTTTCTTTCTTGCGTACATCCGACCCCTCCTTACCCCGCCTTACGGTGGGAGCCTTTAAGGCGCTGGGGTAATGATGTTGTTGTTGTTGGAAAGTGATGACTACTTTACTATGGCTGTAGATTCATATGTCAATTCTGTGGATATGGTATATTTTAGCATACCATTTAATCTTGCTGCTCCATTCCGTACTAATCATTTTGTTTACCCACTGTTTTGTTACAGTGATAATCCTGGACTCTATAGTGTTGTTCACCTCTCTCCCAAAACCCCTGCTTATGATCTACTCTCCAAAATGCTCGAGTATGTCAAGCTGCTATCCCCTTCTCATAAGCTGGGCCAAACATTCTCTATTGGTTGTGTAATCGTTTTGGTTGCTTTGAAATATATGCAGATATGATCCTCGTAAGCGATTAACAGCTGCACAAGCGCTCGAACACGAGTAAGGCCCTATTGAACTTTTGGCACTTCTTTTGGTTGTTCTCCTTTCTGTCCATCATGATTTGAATGTGCTCATGGTAATTAGTAATGAATAAGTGGTCAGCCATTTTAATGCTTGACATAGGCCCTAACCGATTTGACTGCATTTTTCTGATTTGATTTGATTTGAATTGAACTGATGTGACTTGATTTGATTTGAATGAACTTGATTTGATTTGATCTGAAGTGAATTTATTGATAAATTAACTGCATTTAGACGAATTAATAGAAGTAGACTAGATTCATTGATTGTTTTGGATAATTCTGATCTGATTTGATTTGATTTGAATAAAATTGATCTCATCTGATTTGATTTGATTTGAATAAATGTGATCTGATTTGAAAACACTGCTTAATAAGTTGAATCGCACAGGGCCTATATAGTCTATGTATCTTCTGATCTAAACTTTGGAAATAAACTTCTTTATTTCGTTTGAGGTTTGTATCGAATGCTTTTGCTCAGCTTGTCTCGAGGATTTAGACGTGTAGATCTGATTATTGGTTCAAGATTAGAGATAATATGGTTTGTTCTGCATGTGACCGTATAATCCAATGCTAAATTTGAAGAGATGTTTTATGTCAGAAGACAAAACGGAAGTTGTGCCTTGTGTGCTCGCTAGATATGTTGTTGCATCAGAATGTAGGATGCATGACAGAGTTTATAACAAAACAGTGTATGCTAAAAAAAAAACCTTGCGGTGTGAGTGTCCTTATATAGATCTAGGTTAGTATTTAAGATTTTGAGCTGAACCTCTAAACCTCACCTTCCTAACTCCCTTCCTATCATAGGGCTTCACCTTTTTACTTCCTCACTATGAAGATTTATGTTGAGATGAATACTTCTCACTCTGTGTTCTGACAATCGATTGCGTTCCAGAAATACCATTATTTCAAATTAGTTCTCCACCTGTCCTCGTAGCATGATTTTCGACATATTCTTTACTTTTGCCTCCCACAGGCTACAATGGACATGGCTGCAATATTTGGAAATACTAGTTGAATCTGCAATCTGGTTTCAAGGGCCAGTTCAATTCACTGAGTAGAACTGTAGAAGTTATAGTATGAACAAACTTGACATAACCTAAAAGTGGTAGTTTCACTATGCCAATCAGGCTATTAATTAATGGGCAGAAGGGGAACTTTTGTCACTGTTTGTATTAATGTATTTCCCCACCTTTTTTTTTTGTGCCTTTCAGGTACTTCAAGATTGAACCCCTGCCTGGTCGCAAGTAAGTTCCATGATCATATTGATCCTTTATTTTTATAATTTTCTGTGCGGTAATTTAGTGAGAATTTCATTCTTATCAAAAAAAAAAAAAAACTTGAGTGAGAACTTCACTAATCACCAAACAAGATAGTGGGATACAAAGCTTCTTAGACAACAAAGACTGTAATAGATTAGGAGGGGCCACCATCTTATAAGGGCTCCCCTTAATTAAGCCTTGCCTATCTTGTAAGTCGTAAGTCGCTACCAAACCTTGTGTTGATTACTAGTCGTGATAGGGAGTATATGTCTGTTTCTTGTAAGGTTTTTTTCCCCTTGGTTTGGAGGGGGGGGGGGGGAGTTATGCATGCACAATACCTGGCATCATAAGCCGACATATTCCACACCCAAGTACTCCACTGGACTTTAGAAGGAGGAAGTAGCAAAATACACCCCCAAGAGATAGAATAACCTTGACATTGATTAAATCATTCAGACATTATCTGTTCTGATCATATGTGGGCCAATCTTATTATGTTAATCTGCTTGGTGTCAATTTAAAATGACGAAGCATTTCAATGACGAAATTTCAGTGCGTTTGTACCTACGCGGCCTGAAGAAAAAGTCGTTAATTACCCTGCGCGACCAGTGGACAGTAATACTCATTTTGAAGGAACGACTAGCATCCAACCTCCACAGGTATGCATATTTGTCTCTGTACCACTCGAATGGTCCGTGAATATGATGTAAACATTATGCTCTCCAAACTTAACTTCATACAGATGTGCATTCCCACCCCCACCCCCACCTCGCCACTCGTTTCCCTCCCTAACTAAAAATACTGTCCTGATCTTATGTATTATTACACTCGCCTATGTATTACAGACCAAGAACGTTTTGGCTATTTGTAGTAGATGCTGCTTCAGGCGCAAGACCTGTCAATCTGTGATTGCTTTAGATTAATAATTCCCAAGGCTTAGATGTGAAGGGTGGTGAAGATATATATGATATTACTTTACAATTTACAAGTATTTGATAGAAGAAGAGCCATTTTTCTTGACTATCTGGTAGTAGAAGCTGCTTTGGATATTGAGAGCTCTGAATGCTTTGGAGTTTGATGAATTAATGAAGAAATACAGTCTTGGCTTGATTAGAGGTGCTTTTATGAGAATTACCCTACTTCTCTTGTTTAGCCTATCAGATGGGTCATTAACGAAGAGTGTCATCTTATCTGCTGTTTTCTTTGAGAAGAGGGGGGAGGGGAGAGATGGGTAACTTTAGATGCATGAGCGTATTGCCAAAGGCTCGAAGTAATCTATAGCTCATAGAACTGTATACCAGATTTTTCAGTAGTTTAACGCCTTGACTAATTACCAATTCATAATATTGTTTATGTCTGTCGATAGTACGTTGTTTTTCTTGTGTCTATATCTTCAACGATTTAAAACCGGACGTGCACATGTGATGTTTCAATTTCTTCCAGGTTCCACCAGCTAACGCTGTTGCTGGTAATATGCAAGGCGCCCACATTGTTCCTAATCGGTCAGTACCTCGGCAGCAAATGCCTATGGTTGGCATGCAAAGGGGAGTGCAGCCTCCTGGAATGCCACCTTATAATATCTCTTCTCAGGCTGGTATGGGTGGTGGGTTGAACCCTGGCATGCCGATGCAACGAGGTGTATCTGCACAGGCTCATCAACAGCAACAGGTACACAACTGACATTTAGGGTTGTTTTTAAATGCTTCAGGACACTGTATACTCGGAATTCTCCTCCATGCATCATGTTTTTCATGAGACTCTCTGCCCTAAGAATCTTACATCCCCTGCCTTGTTCTGCTACCCGCTATTCCAACTGTCATCATGGATGTTTTGCCATGACTACTGCATACTGCCACTCATGTCCCGCTGTTGCCAGTTTCTAGATTAAGATAAAAATGTTATTTGATCATTTATTGTTTAATTCAACATCAAGGCTGCTCAATTTTTCAAAAACAAAAAAAAATCAACTTGAAATAATGAAATAATGGAAACAACATTTGATCTGGTTAAACTTCTGTTGTTAATAGTAAGGTAACCCATTGAAATTGTCAAGGGGATCTGACATATTAAGATTTCTTTTCTGTTATTCATTGAAAACTGACCTATCTGAAGGCCTGAGCTAGAGAGTAACGGATATGGTTTGCTTGTCAAGTGAATAGCAACACGCAATTTTAGTAAACTACTACCTTCATATTAACCAATCCTCCACCATTTGCATTTTAACCAATGTTTAGGTAACAAAAGAAGTGGGTGGGGGTTTAGTACTATACTACTGTGATTGAATAAAATGAGAAATGGAAGGACAAAACCTTATTAAAAAAAATGAGACGGCAAGATTTAATGAAATCGATGAAAAAGAAAATGGGAAGAAATGGAGGGAGTTCAGATAGTCTAAAACCTGGTAGCCTAGCAGGTTTTGGGCTTGAATACACACAAACGTAGGGTAGTGTTGATGTAGATCTGTAAACAAGTTGATAGAGAATTTTTCTGAAGTCATATTTACCTTTTTTCATTAAAGAAGTACCTTGATTAGCTGTATTACTTTGAAGCAGATGAGAAGAAAGGACCCTGGGATGTTGCCTGGCTACCCTCCACAGCAGAAATCAAGAAGATTCTGAGGTATTTTGTTTTAGCATCTTCTCTTTCAGTTATATAGCTTTGATATTCTTAGGGACAGTGGATACATCATTGTCATCTCAGTACACATTAATTGCCTTGAACTTTGCTATAATTTGAGGAAGCATGTCCAAGCAAGTATAAGTTCTTCGCCAAAGTTCTGTTCATGAAATTCAATTATACAAGTTGCCATACACTACTAATAATGAGAATACAAACTTTGTCGCACTAAAAAATTAAACTTGAGAGGCTTCAGATCAGTCACCACTTGACAGGGCTTCAAAATGTTCTAAACTTTCAGCTCTGCCTTCTAGATCTAACCCTTTACCTGTACAACAAATTCATTTTCAAACATGTGATTTTCGTCCAGATTATACCTGCCTATGGGTTAATTCAAAGACATCTGAGGCCGTAGTTTGTGATTACAATGCTGGAATGCGATTTTGATCGCTTGCTTGGAGACAAGTCAAGACCATTGGCCTTAAACTGGAAGGCATTGCGGCAATTGGAAGTTTTAGACCGTCGTGAAATGTGAGGGAATTAACAGGATTTGTGCTAAGAGCCTTCATTTTGTAGTAACACCGGTTGTAACATCTCAGGTCACACTGCCAGCGTGCAGGTCCTAGGTTTAGCAGATGGGTGGCTGATGATAAATTCATATGTGCTTTGTAGTTTGTACAGGATAGGCACTCACCAATCTTCACAGTAGCCTTGTAATTGTAAGTTGTAACATTACACACATAATAACGCTCAATATTATTTGTTTGCTTGGCTTCAAGGTCAGGTGCGATTCAGTACTATAATTTTTTTTTTACCACTTTTACAATCATCACTTTTCACTTCTTTGCCATGTTACTCAAGAATCAGTTAGGACTACCTGATGAGTATCTGCTCAAGTTTCGGACTTTCGGCTATTTTTTGGCGCCCCAAAATGAGGAGTTTATCTTTTAACTCACATACCCATGTCCGAGTGCCAGAGTGTCCGATACGGGTACAGGAGATAATGTAGGTAATGTTTTGTTATATTGCGACACTGTTGTTTGTTTGTTAGTATTTGTTTAATTTGAAAGACGTCAATTCAGAAAAGGCGATTCATATCACATAGCACAAGTTGACGACAGTTTTCATTTGTTAATGTAACCTTGGAAAATGCAGATACAAATATGATGCTCCTCTTCCTCTTTGTTTTCCTTGTTTTTAGGATAAGATTGTGACTTCTGAGTTCGATCCTTCTGGAATTATGTTGTCTACGACGTCAGCCATTTCCAATTTTTCTTTTTGTAAGTCCACCATATGAATTTCGGACAAAATCGTATGCTGTTTCGAAGGGTGCGTTCATACCATAACCATTGTATGACACCATTCAGCATGTCAGCTTACCAGACTTCCTGAATCGAGTAACAGAATTAGACGTCGTGATAATTATAGATTACTCCTATTTTGAGGTGAAATGTCAAACTTATCCGCGAAACTTGTGCTGTTAGTTATATTGATTACTGAGATACACATTTTGGGATAGTGAACTTATCATTGGTAGACCAATGAATTAAGTTATCAAGTGTAGGCCAAAATGATGGCCATGAAATAGTATCCACTAGTGTTCTTATCCCCTTTGTATGGCGCACTTCAACTTTGACATGTGAAGATATCAATGAAGGTTATTATACCAAGTTACCAACTATCAATCGTCATAGGAAAAAGGAACATGCTTTATCTTAGGACTCAGGTAAGCTCCCTACCCAACAAACAAATCCAATTAATATATAATAATTCTTGAGATATTTGTCATATTTCCGTTATAATAATTTTTGAGTCAAGGGGTCAAAGTAGATCGAAAATATTTATATTGATGTGAAGCAAAGCATTAGTAGCAGTCACTCGATGTCGTTGTGTAAACCAATTTTCATGTTGATTTATATATGTGCAGTCTTCGTGTATGTTTCGATAATCAATAGGGGTTAAAGGCGTGAGACTTGTTTACATCCGACCCTATTTATTATGTTTTATAACGAGAGTCCTTAAGGTATCGGGGTAACGGTGATGTTATTAAGTCCAGACTTGGATGCACCTGAAACGGAAAGCATGGTTCCAAATTTCCAATCCCCGGTGCACATATCATAGTAGTACAGTACTATACCACTTCACGATTTCATGTTCGACAAGTGTTACTTAAGCCAACACATGGCTCCATGCATTTTGTTCATGGAATACGTAAATCTTCTTACACAAGTTTCCTTAAAATGTTCCTATCACAATATACACGTGCTTATACCATGCTCTAAGGAGCACAAGAAGCATGGTAGTTCTCCTCACAATAGATGAGTGGAGACCATATATTAAAAAATAAAAAATCATTTTAAGTATGGTCTTCACTCCTTTATTGTGAGGAGGATCACCATGGTCCTTGTGCTCAATGGAGCATGGTATAATTTGCGACAATATATTGTCACTCAATCGATAATCTCCTGAGAAATAATCATTTCCATCTCCTTCAAAATCGACCGTGTCAACAATTATACTTAACAATATGACTTCGTCCACAAATCCATGTAGTAATTGTTTGTTAGAGTCGGTGTCCAAATCCGTGTCCGAGTCAAATGTCGGACCTGAGACATTTGGTCTAGTGTTCGAAAATTGGCTTTTGGAGCAAGAGCATGACTTGGAGGACTTAACAACGGCCGCTAAGGATACCGAGTCAACTCAGTACCTCGGCCAACTCGTAGACCGAGTCATGGGTCATTACGAGACGTACTACCGAGTCAAGTCCGAGTCGGCGAAGCGAAACGTCCTCCTAATGCTCAACCCCATGTGGCTCACAAACCTCGAGTCCGCCTTCCTATGGGTTGGAGGGTGGAGGCCCACCATGGCATTCTACCTGCTTTACTCCACGTCCGGGATGCAACTCGAGGCTGGACTCACTGAGTTTCTGAGTGGACTCGGGAAAAAGGGTGAGATGGGAGGACTGTCACCGAGTCAACTCGTCCGAGTCAACGAGTTGCAGAGTCAGACGATCGAGGGGGAGAAGGAGCTGAGTGAGACCCTAGCTGACCAGCAAGAGACGGTGGCTGACTCGTCCATGGTCGAGTTGACTCGGAGTGAGTCTGAGTCGGAATCGGTAATGGAGCGAGTTGAGTTCGCGTTGGCGCGTAAGGAGCGCGGTTTAGAGGTGATTTTAGGAAAGGCGGATAATCTACGGCTGAAAACGCTTAGTAATTTAGTGAGTATTTTAGAACCAATCCAGGCCGTACATTTTTTCATAGCTGCTGCTCAGCTTCACCTGAGAATCCACTAGTGGGGCAAGGACAAGGATCCTGGTCCGACCCGGCCCATAGCCCATGGTTCTGTTGGGCTTGAGCCCAAATTCAGTTAACTTAGCATAGCTCACATTGGGTCAAAGAGAAAATACTCCATTTGACTATAATACTCTTTTTTTTTAGATAGAAAAATAATAATAGTTTGATGATTAGTATTGTACTATTGTTTTACTTTAATATATGATTAGGGCCAAAAAGAGTTATATTGTTTTACTTTGATGGTTAATACTCCGTATTGTCGTACTTGAATGATGAATAAATAATCATATTATTCTGTAGTTTGTATCTTATTTAAGTACGGAATACTACAAACTAGTGAGTTTCTCAAAATTAAATTACGAAGAAAATAAAATGTCCTAGGCTTTTTTAAAACATGTGACACGGTTTTTATTAAGTACAATTTGAAAAGGCAACAACATAATGTTGTTGTTAACCGTCCCAGAGGCGGATCTTCCTTATGCTGAAGGGAGCCAGGCCCCTACTGAGATTTAGAATTTATACATTTTTCATTCCAATAATATCACCTGGCCCCTCCTAGCTTAGTGGTAAAATTGGTTAATCATAGACAGGAGGTCACGGGTTCAAACCCCAGCCCCTGCTATATTTTTTAGCAAGCTCCGCCACTCCGCCACTGAACCGTCCTACAAAAATATTGTTAACAAGGATAAAGTTTCAGCAAATAAAATGTTGTTAACAAGGATAGAGTTTTAGCTTATAGGAAAATCATAATCATAGTAGACAATATAATGAGCGTACATGATTAACAATATTGCACGATACAAAGACCTTATATAGTTAAAACACGCATAAACATAAACATACATATGGTGTGCCCTGAATATTGACGGAGCTTCTAGGGGTAACCCGGGATTGTCGGGGGCTGGTGGCATTGTGCGAGATG
>JBBYHQ010318786.1:0-15985 GCA_038382645.1 Spergularia azorica | reverse complement strand
TTTGTTTACTTTGAAGATGAACGTGATGCTGAGGATGCCATCCGTGCTCTCGACAACTATCCTTTTGGTTATGACCGGCGCAAGCTATCAGTGGAGTGGGCCAGGGTATGTACTAGTTTCGTTGACACGTTGTTGAAAATAATCTGTAGCCTTTCTTCTTTGTAAATGTTGGGAATCAGATTTCCATGTCCTCTGTTAGCAGGGGAATAGCACTTGACCTTATGTTTTTCAGTTTTTTACACTAATCTTGGAAATAGTTGAATTTTGTGGTTTCAGTTCACAGTATTTGGTTGGTGTACCTGTTCCAGTGACCATGTTCCTCTTAGTGTGACCCATGTTTGTACCTTGTGCTGTTGTGCGTTCGCTTTGGTTCTAGTTGCCTGTGGCAGCCTGAATTATCTTCCCTGGCTACTTTAGAGTTCTTCTTCCCTGTGATGTATAAAGATTTACTTTTGGTGCAGGGTGAAAGGGGTAGGGCTCGTGATGCGCCCAAGGGATCAGGTCAGAGACCCACCAAGACCTTGTTTGTGATAAACTTTGATCCAATAAGGACCCGTGTGCAGGATTTGGAGAAACACTTTGACCCTTATGGAAAGGTTCTGACTGTCCGAATCCGAAAGAACTTTGCTTTTGTGCAATTTGAGACCCAGGAAGATGCAACTAAAGCTCTTGAGTCTACCAATATGAGGTCAGTGCTGCATAGTGCATTTCTATCTGTGTGATATGGACTGATTTGGTTCTTGTGGCAGTATCTCATTGTTCAATCTTCAAAATTTGCAGCAAACTGTTTGATAGGGTAATCTCAGTTGAATATGCTCTTCGTGATGATGATGAGAGAGATGACAGGGATCGTAGTCCTGTAAGAGGTCATGGCAGGAGTCCTTACAGGCGGTCCCCAAGTCCTCGTTATCGTCGCGGTAGACCGACTCCTGACTATGGTCGCAGTAGACCGAGTCCTGACTATGGTCGCAGTAGGCCTAGTCCTGACTATGGACTCCCTCGCAGCCCTGTTTATGATCGATTTGATGGACCAGCCTATGATAGACGACGTAGTCCTGTGTATGACCGAATCAGAAGGTATGTTTCATACCATCTATCCTCATTATCATGTGACTCATGTCCTGTGTATTTTTTCTTCTATACGAATTAGATTCCAAGGTGGTTAGTCTGATTCATCTGTCCTCGTTATCATTCTGTTACAGTCGATCACCTATCAGGAGGTCAAGAACTTGAAGTTGCTGAAGTTTGGCGTGGCTCTTCACAATTCCATTATCATGTTCAGTGCCTAGCGTAGGATAATGGAAAGTTCTAGGTAGTGTTTTCGGAATGTTAGTTCCTTAGCAAATCAGAACATGTCAGTGCTCTCATTTGTTTTCTATCAAACTGAATCTCCGATAAGACCGCCTCGGCTCTGTATTCAGATCTCTTCTGTGGAATATTAATGAACTTGTCAGCTCACTTATTTGCCTCTAGTGGTTTGCTGTTTGACCTTAGCAACTCCCAAGTCAATCGGGAGGTTGGTTCTCACTTCTCACACTCTTGATGAAAATAAGCAAATGAGAATTGGCTTATCTTGTTGGCAGGTCATGAAATTCTCGGTTGATAATCTGAATCGGAGGTGCAATGACGACTTCTTCCGTTCAATTTCATTCATCCTGGGTTCAACTCTCTGAAAGGAAAATTCTGGATTTGTTGCAAAAACAGAATTGAAGGGAAGGATTAGATATTTAGGAAGCTATTAAAAACAGGGGTAGTAAAACAGAGTTGCTCCGCAAATACGCAATGCGTAATGTTTACACTATGGGTGAAACAGGGTCAGGGTGTTAATAAGCCGAGTTCGAGCTCGAGTTTGGTTCTGCTTAACTCGAATCGGGTCTTACAACAGGCAAGCTACAAGATGAAAGATGCAACAAACAGATTTGTCAAGTGCACATTAAACATCTCACAGCAGATTACACGTACAATTACACAACTTGGCCTATTGCACAGTATAATGCAGATTACTAATCTAACAAGAATTAAGAGGTTTTTTGAAATTCCACTTCAAGAGCTTTCTCAAGCCAAACCTCTGCATCATCCATCATTCCAGGACTCAACCTGACCATCAAGATACAGAATTCCGTCTCATTGAGACCACCATCGCCATCGAGATCGCCTTCTTTAACCATTGCTTCTGCCTCATCCTCACTCATCTTCTCCATCCCAAGAAGAGGTGAATTCTTCCTTAAGCTTTCGGCCGTGATCAACCCGTTTCTCGAGTCAGCTAATAGCCTGAACCCGCCGCATAATTCCGACATAAACGCTTCAACATCAAGCTTCTCTGCCATCACTGGTAAGAGATCCTCATATTCTGTAGTAAATTTGCTCTCATTTTTCTTGTCAAATTCCATTTTTCCCAAAGTTAAAAGTTTATGTATGTGGGTTGATGATATTGTTTCAACAACTGTACTTTGAGATGTTCTACATATATGTGTGAAAATTTATAGCCTTGGTGGCAATGCAACTATATAATAGTTGTGCCGGCGAATTGTAAGGCGACACGTGATTCGATCGTAGCCGTAAAGATGTGCTATCAAGAATCATGTGATCATGTCACTTGTAGATGATATTTCTTGTTTTGGTTAAACTTGGAATATCATTTTCGTTCTTGAAAGGTTAAATATTGAGGGTACAAAGGTTTAACGAGTTTCTAGGAAGGTGCATATGGGGAGAGTATATGATTAATTTAAAATTTAGTGGATTGAACGTAAGTATCGAATTCATATTGAAATGGAGAAATGGGGAATTTTCGGCTTTGGGATTTTTCTATGAAGCTTCGTTTAGAAGTCACTTTCAAAACCAAATCTTGTACGTTGGAAGTTGCAAGTGTGATTGGTATACACTATACAGTACTTATCGTATAACTTTTGTCAAATTTCTCTCAATCAACAGGTAAGCATATAGAGGCAGGAGATATGTGGGGGAAGAGACTCTGATCACGTTCTTGCATGATCTTTTCACTCCATTTGGTTGGACGACTCAACGAAGCTTCTTGGTGAATATAACAAGAAATTCGCCAAGGAGTGTTAAACACGGCACAATGCAGAGTGTTGACTATACCTTTTTTGAAATTTCCTCTTAGTGTTGTTTACCATCGATTTTATACGTGTAAGACACCACGTCTTGTAGAGTTGTCGATTTATCGATTGTGTTAAGGTGACAATAAGTTGTCACTCAAAGACTCTCGCGAATAATTTGTTAAAAAAGTTGTGTATTGAAGACGTGTTATACTACCATATAACTCACTTTTACGTAACAAGAAAACTATATAACCAACGCAATTATCTAGTGTTCTCGGCATGGGCCGCGGTACCCTTGATATCGGAGTAAAGAGATCATTAGACGCAACAAATTCTAAAAACTTATACACCATATCATAACTCCGATCCCAATGGAGGATATATAACGCATTTGTATATACAATCAGACATTTTTATATGTACATATAGGTAACATCAATGTATATACACTTGACAAAGAATACAACAGGAGTTGAGAATATTGTTCCTTTAAACTTACGGTACCATTCTCTAATACTATTGACTCTTATGCTACCTCTACCGCAGAGTATAATACATTGTAATTTACAATATGACATCGTATCATTATATATATACACGACTCGTAAAACTACTCGAATAATAAAATCATAGCCCGAAGTCGAAATTATGTGTTATGGCCCAATATATAGGTGCCATCTTCAACCGTCCTCCCTAACAATCTTAAATTTCTCAAGCACAACTTTGCCTTCTTTGTATTTCTGTGATGGTTCATAAGCTCTTAAGTACTTCCAACCTATAGCCTCACCACAGTCTGAGCAAAACACATCAGCAACAGTATGAAGCCCAGTAAGAAGGTGTCTGTCCTCTTTAGGCCCAGTTGTAATGTTCATCGCATGTGAGAATAAGAATGCCCTCCCACTATGTGCCTATCACACAAAATTAATAACTTGTTTAACAAGTGACAACAAAATCATTAGTTTAATGATGATGATGATGATGATGATGATGATGATGATGTTAGGATCATATGCCATAATTTGTTTAAGATAAGCATTTGAGACTTTTTGATTTTTAATTTCCGTTATAGTGATCAGGGTAGAAAACAACTAGATGAGACGGTTTCACCCATGTTTCCGTAACAATTTCTTACTTTCCTTCCACCTAAAACATATACTCGTAGTAATTGTAAAAAAAACCGTAAAATTGAATGAAAACATCAAACATGAATGTCAAGATAACACAGTCTAACAATATCAGATGGCATAATTTCTTGAAAACTCAAGAGGTTAGTGATTTCGTGTTGAAGTCTAAAGGGGCGTTTGGTTCACCGTTTTTGGGGGGATTGGTAACGGATTCATTCTCCTAACCCATTTCTTGTGTTTGTTTGCAATTTTTTGGTCTCCCAATCCCTTTCCAATCCCCAAAAAATGAATCCCTCCAAAAACCTAAGGTTTTATAATTGAATCCCCGCTAATCATTTTCTCTCTCCTCCCTTCCTCTCTCTCCTCCCACACACCAACCCCCCTACCCCCAACCCCTCACCGGACCACCACAAGCCACCGCCGGAGAACATGAGCCGCCACCTATACCGCCGGAGACGCCACCCTCCGGTCGCCCTTGCTCCGGCGACTTCACCGGCCACCTTGTCGACCGCCCTTGCCACCACCTCGACCTTCTTTTTGCATCTTCTATCTTCTCTCTTCTTCCTCACTTCTCCTCTCTTTCTCCTCACACCACCGAGCTCTACCCCCTGCCCCACCGGCGACCCCCTCCACCCACATCTCCGACCGCCTATGTCCTTCCCCCACCACGTTTTCCACCATCAATTAAAAAAAAAAACGAAAACAAATTCCTAGATCTACATCATTTGGAGCAATATTAAGAAAAAGTAATTATATAGGCTTGTTAGTTATGTAATTTAGGTTGAAATGATGATATTGGTTGTCGGACCGGTCGCGGTTGGTGGTGGTCAACGGCGGCGGTGGGTGGTCAACGGTGGCGGCCGAGGGAGGAGAGAATAGTTGAGTTGTTGGTGGTTATTGTAATTTAAAAAGAAATTTACCATTTTGCCCTTACTTATGGATTTATTCAATTCATATACTTAACCAAACAATATTTATAAAGAATAAAACTTGTTTCCACTCCCATTCCATTCTTTTTTTCCAATCAGTTTCCATTCCAAAATTTAAACCAAACGCCCTAAGAATAATCCATCATCTCACTGCAGTTAAACCGTCTCACACTCAAACTCGACTTTTAGACAAACACAATATTCTGTTTCTGATCATTATCTCATTTCTTTTGAGCTAAAACATACCTGAAAGGATTTGGAAACTATGTCATCATGCCTGGCAACAAAATTTCGACAAGCAAAGCAGCAATAAAACCTTGATGAACAAGCTTCAAGATCTTCCATCATTAGAGAAGCTCCACCCACTTAATTATGCAACACAACTTACAGAAGAAGCCACTCTGAAGAAACTAATAGCAGTAAATTTGACAGTTAAAAAAAAAAAGCATCAGTTGATCAGTAACAGATACAATAATTACTGAAATTACTAACCAGTACATACATACAGTACACTTAAGATTTTCCACAGGTCACAGGAAAATGGATTTTCTTCCTCCTCTGCCCCTCAAAATGAAGCATGACATTATAATTTAAGGCACCAATAATTGTTGACTATGGTGGTTGATGAGTAAGATATATAACCAAAATCACAGGATATATAAGTTGGTTATTAAATCTGAGTAAACAATTTGGCACCCAATAAAGATAGCTTTATAAAAGAGTGCCCAACTAGATTACCTCCTATATATTGAATTCATACTATATATCATATCAATGTCATAGTATTACTTATACTATATGCTATGCTATGTTTTCAATTTGGTAAAGATTGAATGGTCATTGTTCCTTGTTCCAACAATGGAACTATATGCCATTGTCATCAACTATTACCTTGTTGGTCAATACGGTTCGCGCCTATATCATTGATGTCCCGTATAGTTGTGCGTTCGTACTAAACGATAGATATGTAGAGACGGAAATAGTAGTTCACAAGTAGCGTAAGAGGTGGTGTGGTTAAGTTTCAACCACTTGATGACTAATCAAATCTTTGCGTACAACAACAAGACACTACACAAACAAGGAAAATGTGGAATAATTCAACAGGAAGTTACATCAAGAATTCAAGATAATGATTAGTCCACCAAATAAGTGACTTCGCTTTCTTGGCTATAGTTGGCCAATTTCTAAGATTCCTATTTAGAAAAGTGGATAAAAGTTGCTACTATGTGTTTTAAGTTTCTAACTGAATTTTGTGTTAGGTAAGTCATGCGTATGTATAACAATAACTTGAGATGTCAAAGCATGAAAAATAGAACTGCATAAGAAGTTGATAAAAGTTGCCAAGGTACTCTAACTAATACATCTCAATTGTTCATAACTTGACGACACTAATAACATAATGGTTAAACTCGAGGTATTGAGGAACCTCGAATAATTACCTACTTATTTGCACGATGGAGTTTAATTTTGCCTCACTTAAGAGTAAGGCTAGAGCGAAATCGATCGAACGACTACAAGAACTCCTTCGAAATCTTGGACTTTATGAGGACAAATTTGCCTTCTTTGTACTTTTGAGACTCTACAAAAGCCTGATCATACTTCCATCCCAATTTAGTATTACAACAGGAGCAATATATGTCAGAAATTATGTGCTGCCCTGTTATCAGACTCTTCTCCATCTTCGGCCCTTCAACTATATTTGTCACATGAGAGAACAAAAATGCTCTACTCGATCTGCCCCCTCCACTCTGAAAAGAAAAAGATCGATAGTCCGAAAATGATTTAGGGTCGTAAAAATGTCACGAATTCGTAAGAAGGTACCCCCTAATAAACTTTGAACTTTAATTTTCTTACCACAAAAGTAGTTTTCATAAGATCATTGTGGAAGGAAAGATCAGTACCACAGGTAAAACAGCCATACGAATATGGTATTCGCAAATTTTCCATCACCAAGTATTTCGTTTCACCTTCACCCTACCTGTAAAATGCTTAAGAATTCTGAAAACCCTAGTAAAAGAGACGTACACTCTGTGTTATATATTAGTGGAAAAAAGGATTGCCGAATATGAAATTTGGGATAACGAAATTCCGGTACCTAGTTAGATTACTAGAGATATATAAAACTAATCATTATTCGAGGTAACTATAACACGAGAAGGTTTTTTCTTTTTTCAATAAATAAAAGAAGGGTAATTAAATAATCCCAATTTATCATTTATGTACACTTTCCCGAGTCATCTTAAAATCATCTACCAAAGCCAAATAATAGAACCACGTGAAAAAAAAATTGGGGTTCTTGTAAAGGAAGCCTTAATTACGGCTAACATAAGGGAAAATCTCAAAACACCCATATAATTAATTTAAGGCCATGAAAATGGAGTATTAACAATGCATGATACATTGATACATGATCCTAAAAATCCAAAACTCTTTTATTTGTTGATACTTAAAGTGAACAAGCAACCATCTTCTTCTTCATCAACCATCTCTTTTTCGCGGCCTCTAAGGCGTCTTCCCTCATCTTGTCAAGTTCCTCGTACCAATGCTGATACAACGAGTCTATTGCAGCGAGCTCCATCTTTAGCTCGGTATCTTCCTCGTTTTCATGATCATTCAAACCCGATGAAGACGAGCTACTTGCCAAACTCATGTAACCAGACGTGCCACTATGCAGCTCTACTGAAGTCAAGTCTTCAAACTTTTTAGTCACCTCGTCTAGTGGAAAACACCCGTCTAACGTGCCATCAGTACTTGGAAACTTATACTCTTCATCAAAGTACAATGACTCGGTCTCCATCTCGGGTTTATGTGAATATTGATACTCCGAGTTAGCTACATTGTAAGAGTGATCCTGACTTTGATACGACGTTAACTCCTTAGGAGAGCACTGATTTACGAAAGAAGAAGCATCTTGTTGACCTGCAGTGTTGATATGTGTGCCACTGGCCATTGAATCCCATGGATGATGAACCACTGAACTGCTTCTATTATCGATCTCAGAAGAATGAATGGAGTAAAGAACCCGGTTAGGCATAATTTGTCGTATCAAGTAGTCGATGAATTCAGCAATAAAAGCCACATCATGATGATGTTTTCGTGTTTTAATGACTTGAGAAGATGGACTTCGGAATAGAGCTTCTCAAGACCTTCCGATGATTGCAAAACATCATCAATTTTCACTCTGTTCCAAGCAACCTCAATACCATCTACTTCATCGAATGCCTTATAGCTACAAATAAATACCAATGCAAGTGTAAAATAACTTGAAAACAGAAAAAGATGCATGTATGATGCATAAAAAGTGCAAATCAACGCCACAAGAACATTTTCTATTAACGTTTTACCCTTTAATAGATTAAACATAAAGCATACTGGACTTGTAAGCTATTACAGACATATATACATCCATATTATAAAAGATCGGAGTTGAAAACATACACAGTCTTGAATGCTCCTCTCCCTAGTACTTCACCGAACTGTTTAAGGCAAAGACGAAAAAAAAATCGAATCAATCAACAACGTAGAAGAAGATACAACGCTAACTCTATATTGATACATATGTGTGTTGATATATGGCTTAATTCAAAAGATAGGCCAAATGCATGCATACTCCGTACGTTACAAGTCTATATTGATACAGTAAAATGTTGATAATATATACCCGGCCCGAACATATCAACCACTAGCAATCTTTCTTAATATAATCGGAATCACTAGCTCCAAATGCATACATGACAAGTCTATACTGATACATATGTATTGATATAGGCCGAATGTATACGTGACAAGTCTATATTGATGCATTAAAATGTTGTAAATATATACCCGAACGTATCGACCACTAGGATCTTTCTCAATATAATCGGAATCACTTGGCTTCGAATTCTGAGAATCACCAACTAATCCTGTTTGAGACAACATTCCTGCAAACCAACAACAAACAAACAAAGGAGAGAAAAAACAAAGAGGAAGCTACAATGATTTTTTTAGTTTTTTTTCCTGATCCTTCTCCTACACTCCACAAAATTTACTACAGACTACAAAACCAAACCCACGACATCCTCGAAACAAAAATCGAATGCCGTGGATCTCAAGAGGGAGAAACGGCATTCGACATTCGAAACGAAACTCGAAACCAACAATGCCTCTTCCTTGTTAACGAAATTCATACCCACAATCTATATGATATAAAGATCAAAACTTTAGGTTAAAATAATGCAATTGTGATAATATGAATTTCGGATTATGATCATAATAATAATAAGGTATGGTTCATAATCATATCCATTTCTTAATTAATTACAAAAAAAAATTTTACCTCCTCCCAACTAATATTAATCAATGCCCATCACAAAAACCAACCCGAAAGATTGGATTTTGGAACTAACCCAGTTCAGGAAATGAGGAAAAACGTGATGGGCAAGATTCTGATTGATCAAGGGAGGAGGGAGGAGAGAGAAATTTCAATTTTTAAATTTTTTTTGATTGAGGATAAACAGAACCCTAGGAGAGAGAAAATTGAGATTTGAGAGTTTGGGGCAAAAAAAAGTGAGCTATTTTTGGGGAGGAAGAATGAGGAATGGAGAACAAGAGTGCGAAAGTGTTGGTATAAACGAACACTTGTTTGATCAGTAATTTTTTTTTTTTTAAGGTTGTTTTTTTTTTCATAACTAACTTTGCTTTGTCCTCAAGCTAATATGGTTGGTCTCACATGAAACGTCGTCGTTGCGATTTGAAGTTTGGTGAAGCTCTGCGTTTTACTCTGGTTTCATAAATAGAGAGAACAAGGTCGTTGGATATTGGAGCATATACACTGCCACACAAGATCACATGATGATGATGATGACACTCTAAAGTACAAAAGGAATTATCAAAGTGGATTTAATTGCCCCCGTGATATGAATTAGAGGAGATATTTTGGTTTTTCCATAGTAACCCGTGAGATCGTGAGTTAGTGGAATTGTGTTATTTTGTGTTTTTTGGTGGATGGGGAAGTTGATGCAATATTCATGACAGATTCATCATAATGCAATATGTGAAATTGCAAGATGAATTTCCTTTGCGTGTTCTAGCCAAATATACTCATTGAGATATCATTATGTTGGTCAGCTAGTTGTATATAATAAGTAGAACTACTTTACATCTCGAGTTTCCTAGACTTTGATAACTGCAAACACATATCTTCAGTGCTAATTCTTCTACAGAGTTATGTCCCATTGTCCTAGGTAATAGTTCATTTTAAAGATCGTTTTATCGATAAAACACGGTGGTTTTAGACTTTTAGTATATAATAACATGTGGTCGGATTTGATCATTGGTCATGTCAGTGACGCGTGTATAAGACCTTATATCTACATTATCTAATAATAATGACCAAAAACACAACGATTTCATTTTATGATTCGAACCCAAACAAAACCTTAGCTTGTTTTACTTTGTCCTTATCGACAATCGTCTACCTTGTACTTTATGTTAGTTTATATTCGAGGGGATTAGATTTCTTTGCTTTACCTTCTGGATAACCTCTTATAAAATGGGTGTTACGGTTTCACATACAAAAATTTCACCATTTACGAAAATCATACGAGTATTTATTACCCAAACTGCCCTTTTATGCACTCTTGCTTTTTAGTAGACTACTTTTTCTAATTTCTACCTTATTATAGTTGTGACTTGTGAATAACTTGTGATTAAGGTGTCATCAAATATACTGGTATAATAAGAATTGACGTCAAAAAAAATTAATATAATAAGAAGTACACGTATACAGTATGGTTATCACGTCAGTTTAACACGCTGAAGGTCCCCGATTCGAACCCGGGCGAAGCCATTCTTTTTTTCCAACTGCCAATAACACCCTTCCCTCAAATCACAAAACGACACCGTTCCCCCAAAACGACCACACAAGTTCCAAATTCCAATCGAAGATCCCAAAACTTCTTCCTCACACTTCCCAACTCATCATTCTCTCTCTCCTGTCGGCAACAGACAGTCACTCTCACTCACCATGTCGGGCGGAGGAGACAGAAAATGGCGCCGGAAAACAAAAGCCGACATAACGGAAACACTAAGAAAGTCATGGTACAGGCTAAGGTTGTCGGTACGGCACCCATCTAGGGTTCCCACGTGGGACGCCGTCGTTTTAACGGCGGCTAGCCCTGAACAAGCTCAGCTCTACGACTGGCAGCTCAGCCGCGCCAAGCGTCTCGGCCGCATCGCCGCCTCCACCTTCACCCTCGCCGTTCCTGATCCCGACGGCTGCCGTATCGGCTCCGGTGCCGCCACTCTCCACGCCCTCCGTCAACTTGCCCTGCATTATTCCCAAACTACCCCTCATCAGGTACTGTAATTTCGGGTAAAACCCGACTACATGGCTCGTTCGGTATCACCGTCGTTATTTAATTAAAGTGTGTTTTTGACCGCGCGCCTAAATTTATTAATTTGAAATTAAGCACTGTTGTTTACTAAAGTATTAATCTTTTTATGTCATTGTGTGGGAAAATTGGGAATTGGGCGAAAGTTTCCACATTGGGGTGAAAAGTTTTTAACTTTTTACTGTACGTGGTTAAAACTTTTGTGGGTTTTAGAGTGGAGGATGTTCATTTGATAGGTTGTGGGTTTTAGGTCAAAGGTATTAGGGAGGTGAGGTAATCAATGTTGGATTGATTGTGGGAGTGTTTATAAAGCCGAGGGAAATGTGAAGGTGATAGCTGTAATAATGTAGCTATGTCGTGGAAATCTAGTAATGGGTTGAGTTGAGTTGGGAGGGAGATTTGGTGGATACTGATGGATTGATGTCGAGTTTTTGTAGAATGTTGTATGGTGTAGCAAACTAGTAATGAAGATATATGGTGGGTGATATGTGGGTTGTATAGTGGATTTCGGGAACTTAAGCTTTGAAACTGTCGAGGGCTGACAACATTCTTTTGAAAAGTGTTAGCTTTGTTAATTTGAGTCAATGAGATTGAAGATTCAATTTGGTCTATTTTGTTGGGGAGAAACGTGGTACATACAACTGAACGGAACCCTTAAATTGCAATACATGTTTTAGGTGGTAGTAGCTTCTTCGTTGGTGCTATGACTATGCTCGAGTTCATCCAAGGGGTGACCTATTTGTGTATGTACTTTTGGCCTTACTCTGCGTAATGAGTCTGTTTTAGTAGTATCCTTCTGTAAATTATTTACTCTGTAGTTACTAGATTTGTGCCTCCATGGAATAGAATTTGCTAGTTCGTGATTTTCAATTTTTGATATTGACTTTCTTTGTTTTTTAAATGTCATAACAGGTTGCAAAGGTTAATGACGGAGGTGCTGACTCTCCTTCCTCGCTTGGCAGCAATGGCAATGGTGCTTCTGATCTGCCATATAGTGATGTATTGGCAAATAAGCATATCTTGTTACTGCATGCTGGAGGTGATTCTAAGCGGGTTCCGTGGGCAAATCCTATGGGGAAGGTGTTCTTGCCGCTTCCATATCTTGCAGGAGATGATCCAGATGGGCCTGTTCCCCTGCTTTTTGACCATATACTTGCTATATCGTCCTGTGCAAGGCAAGCTTTTAAAAATGAAGGTCACTCATAATTTTCTATCATAGAGGTCTTGATTGTTTTAAGTTCTACACTTTGTCTTGTTTACTATTTGCAGCACCATTTGTGAAAGTAGAAAACTGCAGAAATGTTTGCCTGTTAAATGTCTTTCTTAGTTTCTTTTTTAGCAACTTATTGGAATTTTCGATTAGGAGACTTCTCTTGTGCTTATCGTATGAGAAATGAGATTTGGGTTAGTTTGAAGTTGGTGGTTATGATCCGGTTGGGTTAGTTTGAACTTTGAAATTGGGTTAGTTTAAAGCTATTACGGAGTATTTCTTTCAAACTTCTCAAGTGATTGACTTATTTAAACTGTGTTCAAACTCTGTATCAGTTATGTAACTCCATCAAACCTCCATATTGCACTGTCTTTTGAATTTTTCATTTTCGTGTGATGGATCTTCAAGCTCGTCAAACTGAGCACCTGCGCTGTTTAATGCAGGTGGCTTATTCATTATGACGGGAGATGTCCTTCCTTGTTTTGATGCCTCCAGTATGGTTCTACCAGAGGACACGTCGTGCATAATCACAGTGCCAGTAACACTTGATATTGCCTCCAACCATGGAGTAGTTGTTGCTTCTGACACTAGCTCTTTTGGTGCTGCCTCTTCCGTCAGTTTAGTTGACAACCTTCTTCAGAAACCTACTGTTGAGGAGCTTGTTGAAAATCGTGCTCTTCTGGGTGATGGGAGAACATTGCTGGACACTGGAATCATAGCTGTCAGAGGTAAAGCATGGATTGAGCTTGTCAAGCTTGCATGTTCTGGCGAATCTTTGATTCAGGAGCTTCTGGACAGTAAAAAAGAGGCAAGCTATTAACTTTTGAAGGTCTCTAGTGATTTTTGCGATCAATCGAATAGGCCCAAAACTGTTTGATAGAAACAAATATAAAGGATTATTTCTGTGACTGCATTGCCTATTGTGGCTGTTTCTCTCGAGTAGTTCAACTTTTGAGGTCATCTTTTTGATTGACTGTATATATCTCTGCCTTTCTGGATCCATGGTCTTTTCGGGTTGTTTTTCGTCGCTCACTGTATTCAATTGCTTTAAATGCTAGAACTGCAGATCGTTTCAATTGTCTACGTGGTCATGAAGTTTATGTGATGCTATTACTCTTACATCATTTATCTTGTTTCACTTTCACTTTCTTTGTGAGTACATTCTCCTTCATGAACAGCTGTGTGATTTATTCTGAATTTCTTGGCAGATGAGCTTGTATGAAGATCTGGTTGCAGCTTGGGTGCCCAAAAAGCATGAATGGCTAAAGAAGCGGCCATTGGGATCAGATCTTCTCGATAAATTGGGAAATCAACAGATGTTCAGCTATTGTGCTTGTATGTGGAAATATTTTTTAGCATTTAGACTTCTTGTGCTAGTGATGTACTCCGTATTATGCTGCATCATATCAGGTGTTAAAGTCTTCTCATCTGGATCTGAAATTTCAGCTATGGTCTTGGCTTCCTTTGAAGCTTGTGAGGAGTTATGACTTTCATGGTTTTCTGTTTGCCGCTGGCTTTTCCAGTTAAAGGAAGCCCTTGTTTTCTCTTTCATTTGAATGGTTCTCTCGTGCACTCTTTTTCCATGATAGGAACGTCGTCCACATTGTGGCTCTTTAATAAATGCCTTGTAATATTAAGATTAGTGGTTGATGCTTCAGGAGTCACATTTCTAACTATTTTCTCTGTAATGAGTACTACCTTCGGTGAGATTGATCTTTGGTTTATCTCTGTGCAGATGAACTGCTGTTTTTGCATTTTGGTACGTCAAGTGAAGTTTTGGAACATTTTAGTGGGTTTGACTCTGGACTTGTTGGACGTAGACACTTATGCTCCATACCAGCAACCACTGCATCTGACATTGCAGCATCAGCCGTTGTGCTTTCCAGCAAAATTGCCCCTGGGGTCTCTATTGGTGAAGATTCTCTAATATATGACTCTTCCATATCAAGTGGAATACAGGTTGGCTCGCTCTCTATTGTTGTGGGTATGAACATTCCTGGGGCCTTCGAAGAGGCAGTACAAGATCCTCTCAGATTTTTACTTCCAGATCGCCACTGTATATGGGAGGTACCATTAGCTGGTTGCAGTGATAGAGTAATTGTGTATTGTGGACTTCATGATAATCCGAAGACTTCGATTTCCATGGATGGGACTTTTTGTGGTAGACCATGGAGGAGGGTCTTGTCTGATTTGAAGATTCAGGAAATAGATCTCTGGGGTCTGACTGGTACAAAAGAAAAGTGTTTGTGGAATGCAAGGATATTTCCTGTTCTCCCTTATATTGAAATGCTTCAACTGGCTTCATGGCTAATGGGCTCGACTCACCAGAAAACTGAAACCATGCTTCACAAGTGGAGAAACTCTCCTCGCGTCAGTTTAGAAGTACTACATAGGTCAATTGACTTCCACAAAATGTGCTTGGGCTCTAGCAATCATCAAGCTGAACTTGCTGCTGGTATAGCTAGGGCATGCATTAGCTTTGGGTTGCTTGGACGTAACTTGTTTCAACTGTGTGAAGAGGTAATGCAAATGCAAACGTCAGGACCTGAAATTTGTAAGGATTTTCTAGCAATGTGCCCCAGTCTCAAGGTGCATAACTCAAAAATGGTTGCTAAAAGCCGCGCATACCAGGTGAAAGTGGACCTACTTCGTGCTTGCAGAGATGAAAAAGTAGCGGATGAGTTAGAGGGCAAAGTTTGGGCTGCAGTTGCTGATGAAACAGCTTCAGCAGTTAGATACGGCTTTAAAGGTAGGTTAGACATGACATGATGACAGATGAGTCCCTACAAAAAATTCATTTTCCAGCGAGATCAGGATTTCAGTTGTGCTATGTTATTTTTTATTTTAAATCTCCTTTATCTGCAGAGGATCTCTTGGATGCATCCGGTGGCACATGTACTATAGCACATGAAGGTAGCAAACTTGAAGATCGTCCAGAGGAGCAAAATTCTCCTAGGACAGTGAAGGTGGAATTACCAGTGCGTGTAGATTTTGTTGGGGGCTGGAGTGATACTCCCCCATGGAGTTTAGAGCGTGCTGGCTGTGTTCTAAATATGGCTATCTTTCTGGAAGATTCTCTTCCAATTGGTACAATCATAAACACGAGAAAGAGTGCTGGTGTCTTAATCAGCGATGATGCTGCAAATGAGCTATTAATTCATGATCTTACCTCTATTGCCCCTCCTTTTGAACATGATGACCCATTTCGGCTAGTTAAATGTGCTTTGCTTGTGACCGGGGTCATTCATGACAAGAATCTTAACGATATGGGCTTGGAGATTAAGACATG
>JBBYHQ010318685.1:0-16003 GCA_038382645.1 Spergularia azorica | reverse complement strand
AGAATGTTGGAGTGATGTTGCAGAGAAGTGAGAAATGATTGAATAATGAGAAGAGAAGAGTGAGAAGAGTGAGAAGAATGAGAAGAGAAGTGAGAGATCAGAGAAGAGTGAGAAGTGAGAGAAGAGTGAGAAGAGAAGTGAGGAGCGGCGTGTGTGGTGTGTCTGCTGGAGTGCTGGCAGTGTTAGGGTTAGAAGTTAGGTAGGATTTAATTTAGTTAATTTTTTTTTTTTTTTTTTTTTTTTTTTTTTTTTTGTGAAGTCTTCTACAGTTCTACTGTATTTTCTGATTTCTATTTTTATACAAACAGTTACGGGTACCCGCACAACCCGTTAAATAACGGGTACCCGCAAGACCCGTTGTTTAAAAGGGTACCCGGCGGGTAACGGGTCCAAAATTTCTGGACCCGGACCCGGACCCGTTGACAAGGGTCCTAAAATTTTGGACCCGTACCCGTACCCGTTGCCAACGGGTCCGGGTCTGGACCCGCCAGGTCCTTAGCGGGTCCGGGTACCCGCTATTTTTGCTCACCCCTAATATTACTACACTATCAAAATTTTACTACTCACACAATTAATTTTACTACCTGAATTTTTCATTGCAATTAATTTTACTACTCCAAACTCAATTTTACTACTTCTAACTCAATTTTACATTGTAGACAAATTAATTGTGTCTACACTGTGGACCTCTAGCAATTTGCATATATAAGTTCATGTTTCAACCGGAATTGTTATCCCATATTGCTCATTTGACGTTACATAAGCCTTGGATGCTACGTGTGAATTAATATGAAATGGAATCAATTTATCCATTTATCGAACATTATAAATTATGGCACGCAGTCTATACACTCAGATCATTAAATTTTTGGGCTTACTTCTCATCGGTCTACCTTAAGGTTTGACTGTCACACCAGAAACGAAATCACAAGATAGCATATAATAATTTACAAGAGGTATCATTCTGAATGTCTGTCCATAACCATGCTACTTTAATTTGGGTACGTACCTTCTACCATAAGAAATTTCTGAGAAACCAGAGAAGGATTAAGACTATCTGCTTGTCGATAGATTAGACTGCAATGCAGTTCTTGATGTAACGGATTTATTCGAATACCAAATCTCCCCGGTTCCTGAGCCTGACCCGAGTTTGACAGACACGCTACTGGATTTATCAGAGTAATGAAGCTCCCCTGCTCCTGAGCCTAACCCGAGTTTGACATTACAAAAGTCCAAACACGATAGTAGACGACATATGCAACCTAATCACGAGAAAACACTTGTGATATGCTTTCCGCACCTGTATATGTGCTTAAACTTTGTTCATCGAAGACCCCGAAAAAATGTGGTGCTTTCGGCGTTGAGAGGCTTACTGATTGTCCATTCAGGGCAGCTACAATCGGTGTCATTCTCGGCCTTTCAATTGCGTTTTCTTGGATGCACAATAATCCAATATGAATGCATTGGATTACTTGTTCTCTTGGGAAATTGTTGCTCAATGTTGGATCTACCAATTCTAACACCTTGTTCTCATTCCAAAGCCTCCAAGCCTGTCGTCGCCTCGTAACAACATTAACGTTATTATTAGACATATATACATCCTCTTAGTTTTCCTGTTAAACTTACGCCTAGCTCATTTTTTTATTGGTCTCATTTGATTTTAATTATCGTCGACTTTGACTAGGAGAGTTTCCAATAGTAGACAATCGAATTATGATACTCACCCGGTGTAACATCGCTTCTTCGCATTGGTGTCTGAAAACTCTATTCCTTTGACCACTTACTATCTCAAGCAATATCACTCCGAAGCTATACACATCTGATTTTACGGAATAGTGACCCGTTAACGCATATTCTGGAGCCATATAACCACTGCCGTACAGTCAGAAGGGAATAGCGTGTTAGCGTAAAACATACACTCGTAGTAGTATAGTATAGTAGTATACGGACATTTAATAAAATGAAATTCAATTGAAGAAGAGAAGAAATTCACTAGGTGCCAACAATTCTCTTGGTGTCACCTTGGGTTTCATCCACTCCAAAAAGCTTGGCTAAGCCGAAATCTGCTATTTTAGGGTTCATGCCTTCATCTAGCAGTATGTTACTCGATTTAAGATCACGATGGATGATTTTAAGTCGAGAGTCTTCATGAAGATACTCAAGACCCCTTGCAATACCAAGTACAATGTTGAACCTTGTTTGCCAATCCAAGAATACTTTCTTTGCCGGTTCTGAAATACCAGGTCAATATATAGCCTTATCAGTATTTAGTCTGGTGGACATTTACTATCTATTCTAAGATATAATCATAGGATTTTGCATCTAGACGAGACTCGTAGTATAGTAGTTATTAACTTTTTGAATGTGTACATTTGATTGTATATATAATCTTGAGTAACCCTTGAGCTCTGCGAAACAGGTCTCTTCGGTATATATAGATGCAAATTATATTAACAAAAATGCTCTTACCAAATAGTAATCGGTCCAAACTTGATTTGGACAAGAACTCATAGATGAGTATCTTTTCGGTTGGTGTCACGCAATATCCCAAGAGCTTCACTAGGTTTTTGTGTTGCAATCTTGCAACCACAACAACTTCAGTTTTGAACTCCGCAATTCCTTGTTTGGAGTCTTTTGACAACCTCTTCACGGCTATTTCCTGCCCATTATCAAGCTTGCCCTGACCAAAAAACGAGAAAATTAAACAAGAGCAAGCTAAGCCGAGCATTATTTAATATCAATTATTGTTTTTAGCCTTTCTGTTAGAGAACCATATCAACCAAAAGTGTGGACTGGTGGTTGAAACTCAATAATTGGCGTTATGTTACGCCTAATACTTTCAACTATGTGAAATTGTGGCCAAATGTTTTAGACCTTCTGTATAACCCCTTTAAATTGTCTAATTATGTCGGCATGATATATAGATTTTGGATTGAGATCCCCTGGAGTTGAAAAACAACTCTACACGGTAAAGTTTACTTAAAAAGGAAAATTAACTCTACCATGTGCATTTATATCTTATTTTCATAAATATGTTTTCAGTTATATTTTCCGTTTATAGTAAACTCTAACAAGTCTATGAAAAAATAACTCCAGGGTATCTGAATCCATAAATTTTATGTCAAGTATTAGGTTCCCACATTTTGATTAAAGAGATGAGTATCATGCAAATTAGGTTTACCTTGTGGACTTGACCAAATCCTCCTTCTCCAAGTTTGTTATCCAAAGAGAAATTGCTTGTTGCTGATTTAATTGTGCTTAGCTCGAATCGTAAGGATTCAACCGCTGTCATGTCATCCATTTCCGCTACGAAATTGTCATTAGGGAGAAACATTAGAAAGTTAATATATGTCAACACATTACACATATCGGGCACAATCGCAACTTTGTTGGTAAGTAGCCAGCTTACCGTGAAAGGTCTCCCTAACCTTCCTCTTGTGCACGCATTTCCGAAAGCCTAAACATAGAGCAATTGATATTGCGATCAACATTATTGGAATAGATACATACAATAGACGTTTCCTCCTCCTTCCTCGCGAATCTAAAATTTTCGTACAATACATACAAAAATTTAAAACGAAAACAAAAAAGTTAAAATACTAAACTGTATAAAAGTCAAAATTATAATACCGATGCCTCTACGCCTATATCAATGTACATTCTAGGTTTTATTGGTATATTAGGCATCTAAACAAAATTGAACAAGTAAAGCTTAGTAAGAACGAATGATTATCGAAACTAAATAAATCGATAAAAAAAAGGGCTATATGCCTATATGGTGGTTGGTCATAACTAGGCAATAGTTAGTGTAGAGTATATCAGCAAGTGAAGCATAGCAACTAGTAGAGTTGCAGCAAGTAGTTAGCAAAGAGTTACTGTAGTTACAAGCCAATATTGTAATAACTCGATCCAGTTTTTGATCCGATCCAGCTAGTTTAGATCTGGACCAAATTTTGCTCTTCCCTAGTTGGGGCACCTAATAATACTATATATTTAAACTGTTTCAAGTTTTTTCAACGAGGAAATTTGGCACCTCTTAATTGGATAGAGCATAAAAATAGTATTAAAAACAATTATTGGTTAGTTTATGGTAATAAATTATCATAGAGTACATTATTAGCCAATTTATGAAAAATAATAATTATGATAATTTAGTTTTCAATATGAAATCTAAGTGATAATACTATGGTGGTTAGCTAATTTATGTTAATAAATTTGAATATAATGTGATATAACGGGTGATTGGATAGTAGAATGAAATAGTATAACATGTGACGAGATAGTTGAATGAAAATGAAATAGTACAATGTATGAGTGACGTAAAAGTGGAAATGTAATGATAATATGATAGGTGAGTAGAAATAGATGATAATAGAATAAAGCGGGTGACAAAAATTGAAAGAATACAAATGTATAGTACCGTTCATAATAATATCAGAACAAAGATGAACCTACATTTTTTATAAAACTTATAAGAACATTATAAATAGATAGATCGGGTTACGGCCGTACGAAGCATGCAAACTAGTTAGAGAGGAAAAGGGGGGGGGGGTGGAGACTGCAAATTCTAAATTTCATACGATATCCATTTTTCATGCATACCGGTCAAGGCCCACTAAAGCTCTGTTTGATAGGACTTAATAAAAGTAGTTCTCAGATCAGTTCAGAGTCATTCAAGTCAGATCAGAGTCATTCAAATTAGATCAGACCAGATCAGAATTGCTCAAATACTGATCAATGAATTTGGTCAATTATTGATAGTAATTCGTTGAAATTCAATCAATTTTTCAACTAATTCAGATCAGATCAGATCAGTTCAGAAAGATGCAGTCCTATCAAACAGAGCCTTAATAGTTTTATACCTTAACTATGTATCTCCAAGCTTTTTTTAGATTTCTTATAAAAGATAATAATCACATTCCGATACACACACATACATGTGAGATGTGACTGAAACTTACCAATTGGTGGGGCAGCTAGTGTTGTAGGAGCCGTTGAGGATGGTGGTAGTGATGGTGGCCATGGTGATGCCTTATTTAGTTCGTAGAAAGGATAGTCCTCATACCTTACGATGCAACTAGGATTCAACACGCGCCAACCCATACTATATTTGGGTTTCTTGCGGATAATGATTTGGAGACATCTAGCACAATTCCCTGGACTAAGATCAGCGGTACACTGAGCCATAATATATAGTGTCACAGAGGAGTTAAATGTCGCGTTTTGAGTAGCGAAATACTTAATGTCTCCGGGCATGGACGACGCTGAGGCGCCCAACTGACTCACCAAGCTCTGTAACGTATGATCCGTTAAATTCGTGTACAATTTCTCGTCATTATTGACAGCCTCAGACTTTTCCAAAGATAGGCTGATACTTCCATCCACGGTACCTAGGAAAGATGTATTCGAGTATCGGACCATGCACTTGTCGTACCAAATAATCGCACCCTTGTTCTTTGGGCATTCGCTGGGAGGCATGTTTACCGTTGCTATCAACACGCATCCGTAGCAATCACTAGACGAAATGTCGCCTCTGCATAGGAAAAGGCCATAGATTGTGTCGGAATCAGTGCTTGTGCCACCACCGCCTAAGGCAGAGGTATTTGTAGCGTAGTAGCCATTGTTGGTGATTATTTTGGAATTTTGTGCAAGATTATCTAGAATTGTGTTGAGATTGGTTCTATAAGCGCTCTTAGGATCAAATTCTGTTGGTGAGCACCAAGTCTCAACAGCAGTAGTATAAGAATAATCTGGGGTGCAAATGACATGCTTTGTGAAAAAAATTTGTGCCGTAAGAGCCAAAGCAAGAGCAAGAACGGGCATGATTATGGTACAAGGTGCACCATGTAATGTAATTTAATTGATTAATGTCTAGTCTTGTACCGTCGGACGACCGTTGATTAGACGTCTACATTGTTGAAATTTCTAGGAAGCTAGAATAGTCAATTTTGATGACCACTTCATGCCTTTGTGAGGCCACAAGATGAGCAATCCATTAATTTTACTAAGGAAATGTCAAGTTTGGACTTGGAACCTATTGTACGCAAAAACTTTTTGTTGCTTGATGAGTCAACCATGTAATTTAATTTGAGTACTCAGCCTTTGATAATCTACTATTCTTTGTCTAGTTTCATGCAGATTATAATCGGACTGTTCATTAATACATCTACTTTTGTCGCAATTTCATTTTTCACTTCTACTTAGAATAGTCAATTCTAATCAATTGAAATATGTAAGGCAATGGGGCCTAGATCAGACAACTGACTTTGTGAACCCACAAGATATATTGCCCTATAGGCACTAGACAACAATAAAGGTGATAAATGATTGAACTTAATTTTCAATGTAACTTAAAAATTACTGAGTAATTGGGTTTAAGAGAAAGAGAGATATATCGAGCTCAATCTCTAGACGAATGGATTAGAGAGTTTGTGGTCTTTACCACTAGTCCAAAGGAAAGCTGGTTAGATCAAACGAGTTGAGTTAATATCAATTATCGTAATTTTCAATAAGTCCAATCTATTGATTTTTACTAATTTTAAATTTTTTTCTTTAAATCAATTCAAGTATTAACTTAATTTAATTTCCCTTATTTCTGTTAGGTAAAAAAATGGCATACAGAAATCATATACGATCAAAATCCGCCAAAGTTGAGACGTCTTATGGAAAATTGTCTACAACAAAAAGTTTCTCACCATCAAGTCATCAACACTAGCCAACCTAGCTACACAATTCGAGTACGGTGTGTTCTAAAAAAACGGTTTAGAGTGCCAATAGTCGTTTCCTAAATAAACGCTTGGAATCGTAAACCCCAGCGTTTAAACTCGAGAGTGAGGAGTGCTTCAAAAACACAACCCAGCCTCACTCTCTTTCTTCACTCTCCCATGGAAAACAGTGCCGCAGCAGGAGGAGGAGGCGGAGGAGCTGCGACGGCGGCGGTTTCATCGCCGCTGCGGCCGATACCCGCTAAATTCGCAGTTTACCAAAACCCAGCATTCGCCGCCGCCTTATCCGCCACCAGCATCCGCCCTTCACCACCTTCTTTCCGCCTACTTTTCTGTATCGCCGCCGCCTCCGCCGCCGCCCTCTTCACTCTATCTTCCTGGTAACACTCTCCCCCCATTAATTTTAATTCCCTTTTTCTTTTTTTCTTGTTTAATGCCACTTCAATTTTTAATTTTGTTGATTATGAGGCCCAATTATAACTAATTTCATATCTAACCTTGAAAATTAGGTTAATTTTAGGGTTTTGGTCTGTTCTTTATGAGATTGAATTTTTTTATTTGTTGGGTTTTTGGTGATTTGTAATTTGTGATTAATTTAGGGTTTAGCTAGGGTTTATGTGGGATTGAGTTGTGTGATAGAAAGAAGTTTAATTTCTTTTTGTTTATGATAATCTGTTCTGGGGATTACTTGTGTTAGAAGCTGAAAATCGCGGAATCGTAGATTTAGAAACTTGAATGCTGATCAAGGGAGATTGTGATACACATTTGTGAGGATTTAATGTGGTGGAGTTTATAAAAGCAAATAAGTTTAGGGTGGATTGGTGTCATGTTGAGGCGAGGCGCGCTAGTTTAATGTCGTTGTCTCTGGCTCATTGCTGCCGGTTTCCTTTACCGGGCAGTTGAACTTGTTTTGTGGCTACTGAATTAGTTGCTGAAGGAGGATTAACATAGTAATGGGAATTTGTTTAGATACTTGTTTAGGCATTGGAATGAATGAGTTTCTACTCTTCATGCGTAATTGTGTCTGCTTTTAGGAAGTATATTTAATGTACGTGAAGTTTTTAGCATATTTAGTGTTTGAGACACGTTTGAGTACCATGGAGGTAAAAATGCGTACATATTGTCCTGAAATGGGGGTACGTCTTTGTGGGTGTCTCTGAACAATGTGGCTTCTGTAGCAGTTTAACTAATCCTAGTGCCACTATTCGTGATTACAAACTGTTCACCTCTGATCTGATTTGGCTCTCGGAAGCCCCCCCCCCCCTTTTTAAGTGTTCTGTTAACCATAAAAAAGGAGCACAAAAGCGTGCACATCGACACATCAAACATTTTATCAGAGTTGTTATTTGGCAGTCCTGAGGTGTTATTGCTTACGTTGGAGCTGAAATCATTGAAAGTAAATGTTATATAGAGAAAACCAATGAAAACGCAAATTAGAAACACATTTATGTCAAAGCTAGTGAGATTCCATGCTTTTTGAATGTTTGGTTGTTGAAACACCTTTTAGATTTAAATCTGAACTTTATATCATATGATTATATGCTTTTGTGGGCGGAGAAACTCCTCAAATCACTAGTTTTCATCAAAATCTGTGATTGGCATACTTGATGATTGATCTTCTAGAGATCATCAAATTTCTATATTTCCTTTTATTTAAGAAACACCGAAGATACTCATATAGGCTGTTGGTTGTCACTTGTAAAATTTCTTTTAATCAAATACTATACTACGAGTGTTGTTTGTTTATGTACACCTCGTACTGATATGTTTTCTTTGTTTGTGCCAATTAAGGCAAAGTACCATTGTTGACAATCTCAAAGTTGGGAATGCATCAGAAGATGGAGCTTGTAAGTGTTTTACTGCAATTAGATACTTTAGCTGAGATATGTGTTATCTTTTGTGCCTGGTATGAGTATACAAGATTTTTGTTGACTTTACTCTACCATATGCCTCAGATCTATTACTCAATGTAGTGAGAATGGTGATGGGTTTGGTTTTCATTGGAGCAACTACTGCCATTGTCAAAGCTATTGCCGCTAGGAGAATAAAAATGAACGTTGGAACTCAGGTGGGCACTTCCCTTTCAAGTCGACAATTACGTCTACTGGGTCTGCAGTCAAAGCCGGATAATGCTGCATCAGATTCACCCAGAAAATCACCGGTATCAAAATGTCATGGACCATCAACTACTACAGAACCCCTTGTCCCACTTCATCAGCTGACCCCAAGCCCAAGTCGTCCGTCACTAGTTCGTTCTGACAACTCTAGCTCCAATGGTGCTAGAAGTAAATCGTTTGGAGTCGCTTCAAAACCACTCAGCTCTTCTGCTACTTATCGTGTGTCTCCTACTTCTCCCCAGATGTCATCTGTTAACACTTCACCTTGGTCAAACAAGAGACGGTCTTCGGTTAGAGAGATAATAACAGAAGATCAACTTGAGCACTTTCTGGCAGATGTTGACCTGAAAATTACCGAATCTGCAGAAATTTTGTCAACACCACCCCCTTCACGAAATGGTTTCAGCATAAGTAGTCCTAGTACGATTTCTGGTTCAGCTAATACATCTGGAACAACTAGAACTACTCCCTTGAGGCCTGTGAGAATGTCACCTAGCTCACAGAAGTATAACGCATCTCCTAAGAAAGGAGAGGGTGAAATTCCTTCTCCTATGTCAATGGAAGAGTCGATTGAAGCTTTTAAGAATCTAGGCATCTACCCACAAATCGAAGACTGGCGAGACCATCTTCGGCAATGGTTTTCTTCTGTTTTGCTGAGTCCTTTACTTAGTAAAATTGAAAATAGTCACATTAAGGTTTGTGTTATCCGATCATTCCTTCAATTCTCATTTGTGTTGCTGTTATGAGTTTGTCTCCTGCAGAACTATTGTACATCATGTTCGGGTGATTATGTTCTCGTGTGTACACCTATGTTAGTTACAGATACTGCATGCATACTAAACTTGAAGTGCTGGTTCAAATCAATTTCAAACTTTCATAATTAACATGATGGCATTATCTGCGTTTATCTAAGTTTTATGAACATTTTGTTAAAAAAGGAATGTCCTCTGGACATCCGATTGAATGTTGATGTGTGGTAAGTATTGTTATGTGCGTTGTTGGAGCATGCCTTTGCTACAGTTTTTTTTTTGGTTATTTTGGATACCGTGATCCTTCAGCTGCTTAGTTCAGATTTTTTAGCAATCACAACTATATGTGAAGGCAAGTCTTTAGGTAGTGAAATGTGGTGTGTTATAGAACTTACAAGCCACGCCTAGTCAACGAAACATAGTTATGACTGTCTTAGCAATGAGAGCTGATCGGGATTTAAAGTTCATCTATTATTTGTAGGTGATGACAGCAGCAGCTAAGCTAGGCATATCACTTACCGTGAGTCCTGTAGGTAGTGAGTCTTCCAGTGGTGGAGCTCCTACTATGTCTTCTCTTGACAGTTCGAAGGAATGGCAACCAACATTTACTCCAGATGAAGATGCACTTCTTAATCAAGTACGGGCTTGTCTTTTGCAATCTCCACAGCAAAATGCATTTCTTCCTCTTATGCAGGAGTGTGTAGATGCCATCACCGACCACCAGCGCCTGCTAGCTTTAATGAAAGGAGAGTTAATCAAGGGTTTGCTACCACAAAGTAGTATTCCTGCTGAATATACAGCCCACAGGATTAAGGGTAACTATTATTAACTTTGTATGAATGTCCTTTGAGATATCTGCTTAGTATCTGAAAGCATTATGTGTTAAAAGGAACTAAAAAATATCAATTTTCTTGAAATATTTGTAGAATTGGCTGATGGAACTTGCTTAAAGAATTATGAATACTCGCGGAAAGAAGAGGCTTCTGGCAAATCGAAGAAGTGGACTCTTGAGCTTCCCACTGACTCACATTTACTCTTGTATCTATTTTGTGCTTTCCTGGAGTACCCAAAATGGGTGCTACATGTTGATCCGTCGACGTATTCTGGAGCTCAGTCTAGCAAGAATCCTCTTTTCTTGGGAGTTCTGCCCCCTAAAGAAAGGTTCCCTGAGAAGTATGTTGCTGTTGTTTCAGCTGTCCCATCAGTAATTCATCCTGGAGCAACTGTACTTGTTATTGGCAGGCTAGGCCCTCCTGTATTTGTGATGTATTGGGAGAAGAAGCAGCATTTTTGTTTTCAGGTATTGCCCAGTTGCCCCTATAATTGTAACTTTTCAAATGAAGATAAAATGCTAGCTCTGCTTTCAAATTGCTTTAAAAATGTTGAGTTTGTGCAGTATAATCATATGTTAACTCAGAGCTAGTGACTTTATAGGTGCTGCAGCTTCACAAGTTTCTCGGTCTTATGTATTTATGAGAGTTAGATGGTTTAAACTTTTTGTGTGTAGTATTCTGGATTGAGCTTCTCTCGTCAGTGGAAAGCATGTACATTGGAATCATGTCCGAAGACCTGAATTCATGAACCTCTGATTGTTGTATGGACTTTTTTAGCTCATTCATTTGTTGCATTGCAGTTGAACACGAATTAGCGTATGTGCCTATGGGATCGGTGTGTTGTCTGTGTTCTAGTGTTATTGAAACACTTCTTGATTCTCTAATTATGATAGATGCCTATGGAGACTAATCTGATAGACGTTTGCGTGTGGGGAAGAAGTTAGTCAGGGTCTTGTGCACCATTTTCAAAATTAATGAATCAGGCACAATTGGTTTCCTGATGGAATAGAATCGCTGTTTGTATTCGATGTTTCTTTCGCTCCAGCTTTTTGCCACTAAGTAACTAGAAAGTATTATCCTGAAATCCCATTTACCAAGGCACTCTTGGTATTTATCTTATGCATAGGTTTTTGGCTGGAACCAAGTTCGAGTTACTCAAATGGAAATGTAATGATAGAATGTGTGGCCAAGTTTGAAAGGAGAAATTCATGATTAACTGAGTATGGGTACATTTATTTTTGGGTGAGGCTAGAATTGTTGATGCAGGGTAGAAATGGTACACCGTACCACTTAGGTGGATAGTGGCTAAATGAAGGTTTTGGGTAAAGTTTTAGCTCACTAAGAGTAAGAACTTTTGCCTGATTCGGATTTGGATGGTAGACTTAACTCTGATCCTCGAGTAGGGAGCTTCTTGAGCTCCCCTTGTCTCTAGTGATTAGGAGTCGAGGGATTCTGTGAGTTCTTTTGCGAGTTTTGCCTTCTGGTTTCTTATTCTTAGCATTCATGGTCCAGTTTTTTTTATAGTTAAAATGAAATTCAGTCTCTGAAAGCTTAATTGGTTTGACATGAACTGTAGGATTGTTACTACTATTACAGGTTAATAGATATTTGTGTTAGTCTTATCACGCATGTCTGTGTTGCTGAAAGCATCATGAACAACGATGAAATTCATTGTCGATTTTCTTGCTCTCTGAATAATGTTACATTTTATTGTCACAGACATCTCAGCTGTCTTTCTTATGTGTGCTTTACTTTCAGGGAAGAACTGCGTTATGGGATTCAATCTTGCTCCTTTGTCATAGGATCAAGACTACATATGGTGGCTTTGTTAGAGGTATTCATCTCGGCTCTAGCGCTTTGAAGCTCATGCCTATTCTTGAATCGGAAGAAGAAGATTAATTTCTCCTCGTTGCTCCCTTTCATTAACTTATGAGGTCGTCGTCTACTGAAACCTCACATTGTTATATATCCGTCTGATCATTAGTTGAGCCATTAGTTGGGATTGGCAGGACAGTTACTAGCATAGCTAGATCGCACAATTCTTGTACCTCTATCCTCTGGCTTTACACCAGAACTTAATATAAATGCTAGGTTTTCAAAATGTAAACTGTATCCTCTGGCTTTACACCAGAACTATTCGGGTTTCACTCGATTTCGTGTTACTATCGCTTTGGCATGATACCTTGTACATGTTTCCTCTCTTGGAATCCAAATGACCGATAAATTCAAAATCTTCCTCATCGAAACTGCGGGTCCGGGTTATTTCGATTTATAGAGGTACATGTTTACGCGTTTTTCTCATCTCTTTCAGAGTTTTAAGTTCGAATCTTCTCTGTTGGCTTTTGTCTCTTGTTTTTGTTTCTAGATTATTAATTCATAGTCAAACTTTGCTTTCATCAATCAGCACTTGCTAAATTACAAATCAATCTTGTTCACAAAGTCTTTCACAAGACTCAGGTCTGATCTCTTCCACACAATACAGAATAAAAGCAACAAAAATCATAGTTCCACACTCCTCACACTTCAGAGCAAAAACATGGCTTTAATTACTTTGTTTCACTCAATAATAATTTGCCTAATTACTTTGCTAATTATGCTTCCTAACTCAACTTCTGAACCAGAATATTTAGACAGCGTCTGCTCAAACACGACCATGTTCGCCAACAACACTCAATACCAAACCAACCTTAACACCCTCTTCCACTCCCTCTCCACCAACGCCGCCACCAACCCGACTGGCTTCTACTACACGTCAGTCGGTAACACCACCAAAGACGCTGTCTACGGCCTCTTCCTCTGCCGTGGCGACCAGAACACCACGTCATGCAGTGACTGTGTCTCCACGGCCACCTCGGACTTACCGGAAATGGACTGTCCCAACATGAAGGTGGCTGTTACATGGTACTCCGACTGCATGGTCAGATACTCAAACGCGTCGTTTTATGGAATTATGAACCAAACCCCAGCGTCCCTTCTAATGAACAGACAAAATGTGACAGGAAACATGACCCGGTTCGTACAACTCTTGGGTCATATGATGGATGATTTGACCGTTCGAGCTGCCAAAGGCGGGTCGAGTGAAAAATACGCGACGGAGATTGTAGGATACACGAGCTTGCAGACGTTGTACGGCATGGTGCAGTGCACCCCGGACTTAAATTCTAGTCAATGTGACGAATGTTTGAGAATTGCTACTGCGTTGCTTCCTACTAGTATTGGTGGTAGGACTATGCAACCTAGCTGTTTTGCTCGATATGAGGTGTACCCGTTTTTCAACGGGGACGCGAATTTGACGTTGCCACCGTCAAGTCCACCCTCGACAAATGCGACGGGGACTGCTCCGCCATTGAGTCCTCCCACCACTGGTCAGTCAATATCTTTCTTACTTATCAAATACTTCTGTCGTATGTAATTTCTATTCATACTTTACGTAATTGCTTTGTTTTGAATGAACTTGTTTCACGTAAATAGTAAATTATTATTTGCATAATGTGTTTGACAATTACTCAAGTAGGTAATTTTGAATATACGTATGACATAAGATGTACCGTCACAAATAAATCTAACGTTGTCCTCAATAGACTGTTTAACGATGTAAATTTCGTAAAATGGGTTTCTAGAAAAGTTTAGGTGTGACTGATAATAGTGAAAAACTTGTGACAAATCGTAGTATTATGATCATAGCATAGTATTTGTCAAAAAAAAAAAAAAAAGTTTTTTTGCGAAACCCTACCTTTAAAAGACCCAATTTTGCGAAACCCTACATTTTATAATATTTTTTTGTTAAAGACTACCTTAAAACAAAAATTGTTTGTGAAACACTACCTAATCACAGTTTCCGTCCAAGTTAACATCATTGACCGTTAGTTGACTTCTTTGCACTCTAAAACATCATCCCCAATAATCGATTTTGAGAAATTTCTCCCAAATCCAACCTTACTTTCCCGGATTTTCCCGCAATACACCATCTCTCTACAATCTTGGACGGAAACTGTGATTAGGTAGCGTTTCGCAAACAATTTTTGTTTTAACCTAGTTTTTAACAAAAAATATTATAAAAGGTTGGGTTTCGCAAAATTGGGTCTTTCAAAGGTAGGGTTCCCAAAAAACCCAAAAAAAAAAAAACAAAACAAAAAAAGATCATAGGATAGTGTTGGCTTTGACTTTAGGATCACACGTACAGTCTTTTGCCACTGAAAATATTCCTTGCGTGGTTCTTTGTTTTTATTGTATGATGATTGTGACTTGTCAAGTCGTCTATATTGGAAGTCAACTGAATGAAACGATTTTCTTAATTAAACAGGATAAAGATTCTAGAAGTTGATGATAAGCTCTTAAGATTAATCAAAACATATATTAATGTGTGATTTGGAAGCAACACAACAAACAATTGTTAAAACAGGGGACTTTTTCTAATATAGTTAGAGCATATTTTCGACCCCATTGTTTAAATGAGAAAACGGAATGGGCGAAAGTAGCAATTAGATAATGTGATGAACACATGCACGGAAAAGCGAGTTGGGTCTAATTGATTACATAATCGATCCTCATACCCGACCTAAATTGAAAGGAAAAAAATCGTGTATTGGAAGTTTGGAACTAATGCCCTTGCACAAGGAAATATTTTAACTCGAATGGAAGGAGTAATAAAATTAAATAACGTGTACTTTATCATGAATTTGATAGAATTAACATTTTTTTTTTTTCACTTATTGCAGGACATAAGAAAAATTCTAACAAGCTGATAGTTGCGATTGTAGTACCAGTAGCCACGGTCTCTGTGGTATTACTTGCAATGTGCGTATTATGCTTGGTTAGTAAGAAATCAAAGAAGCGCGAGGTCGATGCTGCTGAGCCAACTGGTAAATAGTAGCTTGTCACATATCTAGATTATAAGTAGAAATTAACTTCCTTGGCTTGTCAAATGATGTTTCACGTTCTGTTTTGTGGCCATATCATTAGGTGAAGACGATTTCACAAAAGTTGAGTCCTTGCAATACGATTTCACAACGCTTCAAAATGCGACATATAATTTTTCAGACGAGAATAAATTGGGCGAAGGCGGATTTGGTAGCATCCACAAGGTAAATAGAAATGTCTACTAAGACGTAGATATCTACACTCTTTCATGTATTATTGTACTACACGCGAATTAACTAATTAAAATGAATTCGGCATTGTCTAGGGTACACTATCAAATGGGAAAGAAATAGCCGTTAAGAGGCTATCAAGAAGCTCTACTCACGGTGAACAAGATTTCAAAAATGAGGTTTTGTTGGTAGCCAAGCTACAACACAGAAATTTGGCAAGGCTTTTGGGATTTTTGCTTGGCAGGGGAAGAAAAACTTCTAGTTTACGAATATGTGCCTAACAAGAGCTTGGACAATTTTCTATTTGGTACGTCATTTACATTAATAACTTTTGACATTGCATTAGAAATTCATCAATTAGACTCCCTCGATTAAATTTGTAATTAATTTTTGAGGTATATGTTTATGTTTGCAGATTCTGAAAAGAAAGGACAGTTGGATTGGATTCAACGTTACAAAATTATACAAGGAATTGCGCGAGGAATGCTC
>JBBYHQ010318665.1:0-16013 GCA_038382645.1 Spergularia azorica | reverse complement strand
TCAAAGTGAATTATCCAAAGTGGTGTCATAATGTCGCATACACAACTGGCTTTTGAAGCATGATAGGGGCAATTAACGGAATGTATTTTTTTTTTTTTTTTTTTTTTTTTTTGCGTTTGTAATAATTATCCAAATGGGACACAGAATAAGATGATAGTTGGACTTGTATATCAATTTCTAAGCTAATTTGTTAGAGGAAAAACTAAATCCATGATTACGATAAACTGTGACACGCTACTAATTATTGAACATGCACATATAATGAATGGATGCACCACAATTTAAATCATATGGCGCAGTTCGTTGTGAGTATATTACTAATTTACCTTTGAGAATATCATATGCCTATGAATTGGAATAGAATAGGCAATTAAGAAAAAAAAAAAAAAAAAAAAAACTAGTATTAATCTATAATTTAAAGATCGATCCTATTTATTTTTCACCCGAACCTATGAAAAGCTCATATGCATGAATTCAGTGTTCTTAAAACATATTTCAGTTCAAAAAAAAAAAAAAAAAAAACATATTGTGGAATAATAATCATTGTGTAATACTGTAATGTGTATAGGAGTATTATGTATGAAAATATAGACCATCTAGATTCTGCTCGAGTCTCTGCCGAAGATGAATCGCCTCATCCAATCAGAAATCACTAACATCCTTGTGCGCCAGCTGACTAATTTACTGGAACATGAACAAAATAAAACGTAATATTTGTGTTAACGTTTGATTTGAATTTTCGTTATCTGATGTAAATAGTCCAAATGAACGGATCATGTAAATAGAAAAGAGAACGAAAAAGCTTATTACCTAGCATAGACAGAATACCAGAGCCATTGAGTGCCGTGACCGTAAATGACATAGTCACCAGGGAGTTGAGCTGCAGTTTGTTCACCACCCAAGGGAGCAAATTGACCAAAATGCTTGTACCTTGTATGCAAAAATACAAGGATAAATATTAAATACTAGTAGGTATAAATTGCTAGATTGATGAAGTATGTGAAATATTTTGCAATCAAGACTACAAAATTTCACCTGAATGGCTGGAATCGATGTCGTCCTTCTTTTCGAGTCCTCAAAGGACCTTCAGGGTTTCTCTCACACTCATCCATTCTATTGAAACAATCAGCAAGATATGCTCCTTGTTGAGCAGCTACCTGAGACATTTGCAAGGGAACGGAGGGAGTAACATTTTTCCGCAATCTTTTAATTTGAATAATATGTAACAAATCCGAGGAAATAAAACATTTGCCATGATCTTTTGCATCGTAAAAGTAGTTCTAATAATCCGTTTAATGACCCACAAGGCCACAACTAACTTGCATATATATATACTCACATTGTTAAGTGATATGCAAGTCACCGCATTGTTAAAAAGCTTGCATATATACTCACATTGTTAAGTGATTACCTGAGCAGTGGCAGGGAGATTCTTCATCTGAGCATCAACCTCTGACAAAGCCTTCTTGAATGTGGCAATGTCGACCTGAGTAGACTCTTGCTCCTCATCATTTCCTTTTACGCTTTTAATCAGATCGACAATATCCTTAAACTGCTTCCTCTTCATGTAAATTTCTATCTGAGGATACCTTTCAGAGATATCTGCAATGACTTTCTTTGATTCTTTTACATTTAGAGTATCCGTGTTATCTTTGTCCGCTTTCCTAATGATTGCTTCGATATCTTCCTGATTGAACCAATACAACAAGTGTATAACCAACCATACCAGGGATCGGAAAACATTTATAATAGAGGAACTCGATCACTGAATGAAGTACGTAGGAGAATATACATACCATGAGCTTGCGTTGTTGAATGGTCGCGCAGTCACCCAGTGCATATATACCATTGGCGCCTTCCACCCTCAGCCATTCATCAGTTGCAAGAGCGCGCCTATTGGTCTGACATTAGAGTTGAAAAATGATAACAAAGCTCAAAAATACAGTACAAGTAAGCAATTATATATATAATCATGTTAACATTAGAACATGCTCAGAATTACCTGACCAATTTGCTTCATGAATTCGATAACAACAGGGCGAGTTCCAATACCAGTAGACCAAACTACCATCCCATAAGGTAAGGAGTTTACATTCCCAGAGCTCCTGTCCTTTGTTGAGATTTCCTTGTTAGTAACTTTAGTCACTATTGATCCTAGTCTCACATCTATGCCGTCTCTTTGGAACTTGTTTTCAGCAAACTCGGTGATCCTTTTATCGAACCTTGAAACAACAGGAGTGAAAACATCTTTACCACAAAAAAAAAAAAAAATATAAGAAACGAAAACCCAAGCTAAGCAAGAACAAATAGAGTTAGTTATGTTAGTTCTTCTCCGGCCAGCTTACATGTTAAGTATATGATCACCTGCCTCAACAAGTGTAATGTTGACAAGGGGTTTGAGCTCAGGGTAAAGCTTAGCCAAGTCCTCAGTGACAAAGTCATGCAACTCTGCCGCAAACTCTACACCAGTTGGTCCTCCACCAACCACGACAAACTGCACAAGTTGCTTCTTCTGTTGCTCACTTAAATGGGGAAGGCTAGCCTTTTCAAAGCAATCTACCACTGTAGTCCTTATTCTCTGAGCATCTTCAATCTCCTGTAGAATATATAAGTCGAAACATACAGTCGTGTCCTCGATTTGTTAGTTACATTATTCATAGCAATATTTGTAAGTTGTAACAATTCACTAGGGTAAAAGACAGGCCTTGAGAAAATGGCAATTCTCCTCAACTCCAGGGGTGTTGAATGTGTTTGAACGAGCTCCCATTGCGACCACTAAGTAGTCGTAATCCATGGTGAATTCCTCTTTGCCTTCTAAGATCTTGTTCTGGGCAGATCGGCAGTACACTTTTTTCTTGATTGGATCAATCTTGTAGCATTCTGCTTCCTCAAATTCAACTCTCACATTTTTCTACAAAGATAAAAAGACATTTTTAAGAACTAATTAAGTTGCTGATAATTAACACTGAGCAACACTTTACAACAGATTGAGAATGTAAACTTATACCTTCTTGGTAATGTTACGAATGGGCTCGACAATGCTACGAGCTTCAACAGTGCCACAAGTGACACTAGGCAAGAGAGGCGTAAAGGCAAAGTAATTTCGAGGAGAAACAACGTGAACGTCGTAGGATGGATTCTTCAAGTTCTTGACAAAACTTGTGCCTGCCCAACCTGTTCCTAGCACCACCACTTTCTTTTTCGGAACATCATCAATGGCTCGTGGAGCGTCTGCATATGATGTGTATGCAAGCGTTCCCCCTCCGGTACTATCATCATCAGCATCATACATAATATCATCGTTAGCAAGGAATAATTATTTGTATACCCTCATACCCAAAGAGATTTGATCGTCACATCGATCATACCACCATATTATTACGAAATCTTTACGTATGCATATCCACACAAGGATAATTAACAGATAGAGATCTTATATGTACAGGTATATTGTACAAAATGTAATGCGAGTAATCAACAAATCAACAGCATGAGAAAAACTTTTTGTTAAATAACAACAAATTGAATGAAATCATGTAATTAATCATTTTTACTATAGGACATAAAAATCAATGTACTACGTAATTGCTAACAAATAGAGGGAGCTGAGTGGACACCTGATGGCAGCGATGGCGATGAGAAAACGAGGATGCGAATCGTATATGTACGCAGCTCTTCGGAAGAAGGAGGACGACGACGCCATTTGTGTGTGAATGTAAGAACCAAAGTTGCTGTGACGTAGGAATGAAGAAGAATGAAATGTTGTGTAGTAACTAAAATGAGAAGAAAATAGTGACTAATTTTGTGTGGGTCTGTAAATGTAAGAATGCCGAGTTATAAGGGTTATTTCCCTTTTTTTACTTTAGTAACTTTCCTTTAAAAACTCTTCTCCCACTTATCAGGAAACATGCACACGTGTGTAAATTCATAGCCTTTTTTTCTTTCCTTTTTTGGTTATTTTTGTTTTTAGGAGGGTGTAAATTCATAGAAACAAAAATCAATAAAATGCAAAGTTTTGCTGACTTAAATTATGCTCCAATCCATTATAGTGGTAACAAATACTTAATACGTAGTTAATACCATCACATGAAATAATCAAAATACTTGCAACCGTTGCACACACTCTTAATGGTGTGCCCGAGTGTGCTGGGGCTAGCAATCCTCTACATCCAAGCCATTTAAATCGCCGTAGTAAAAAAAATGAGACGTATTTTTTCATATTCATAAAGAATTTTACATACAAGTATTCACTGAAATAGCCATTTTTATCAAAACATGTCACATCCATCAAAGTTGGAGGTGAGACACGAGGTATCGTAAACACGGGTCCACTGTACAACAATTCGCCTCGGCCCCTCATATACGACTGGAGTCCCGACCAAACACAAACTTCCGAACCCAATCACCCACAACAAGAACTCGAGTGCGCCAGCTAACCTGCTTGCTGAATTATGATGGAACAAAGATGAGCATCAGTGTCAATGTATATCCCCATACAACAACATTACCTCATTACCCGATGTAAAATTCGATGTAATATCTGAATGAATCTGATCAGCAGCCATGTATATTACCTTGCATATATAGAGTACCACAACCGCTGAGTACTATGACCCATTGCAACCCAATCACCAGGAAGCTCAGCAGCCGCTTGCTCACCTCCCAGAGGCGCGAATTGTCCAAAATGCTTATACCTGATATCATTAGGAATCAAAGCTTCAGCTCAGTTGTATAGTCAAAACATCACTGGGCCAATTACCTGTCCTAAATGCAATTTTATTACAACCATTTTACATTCTTACTATAATGTACTCGGATCTATTTACTTAAGAAGCCAGACTTATCAGTGGCAGTGTTTGCATAAAGTTATTAATTCAACAATACCTTTGTACCTAAGCAATCTACTTGCACGCATTTAGGCCTCTCTAGAAGCAGATAGGTTAGGAACGCATCGTTATTTTGCTGTAGAATGCCTAAGGTCAAAACTCCTACAACGTACTAATGTAAAGCACAGGGGGGTCTTGCTAGCATCAATTTCTGGTACAGAAGAAAGAACAGTGAAACATACGACATGAAAGAAAGCAATCACCTGAAGGGTTGAAATCTGTGACGCCCCAAACCCTTAAAACGTCGAGGACCTTCTGGGTTAGCAATACAATCCTCAAGATGATTAAAACACTTTGAAAGATATGCACCTTGTTGAGCAGCGACCTAAGATTTTCAAGTTAAATTGATACTGTCATCACAAAATCATATAATAGATACAACAACAACAACCAAGTCTTATTCCCAAAATGATTGGGGTCGGCTAAAATAATATTATAGATATTAGATAGATTCTACTAGAACATCCTCTTTCAAGGGTCCAGAGCACGCACCTGTGCAGTTGCAGGAAGAGACTTCATTTGTGAATCAACATGAGACAGGGCTGATTTGAACCCTTCAATGTCAACTTCCATCTCATTGCCTTCAGCATCCCTTATCAAATCTGTCAAGTTTGCCATATGCTGACTTTTCAAATAGAGCTCTACTTGGGGATATCTTACTAAAATATCGTCGATGACATCGTTGAGTTCTTCTAAGGTCAAAGTCCCAGATTTGCTGACATCCGCAGCCTTAAATATTGTTGCAACGTCATCCTGAAAGCAAAGGATTAGTATAAGCTGAACCAAGGATAAAGCACTAAAAGATGTGCCATAAATTTCCAGAGTGCATTATTACACATCTTGATTTTCTTATCCCTTGATGAATAGAAGTTTACGAACTCACACTCATCGAGCAGAAGCTATGTCAACAGCGGATGGCGATAAACTAATAACTCGCAGTACACGTTTCAACACATAATTAAGAGTTGCAGAATACAAAAGTCATCGTTAGCACAATCCATTGGCTCCTTGCTCCATAAAATTATCCAAAACAGTACAGAAACATCATCTGATGAATCAATGGATCCTGACCAGCTCTTGAAACAACCTAAAAGTTACAATGAACTGAATGCAAACAACTGTGGAAGCACACTGCAGTAAGTTACAATCGTCCATAAAGCTGGAAATAGTATGTTTCAGACCATACTATAAATTAGATGCAGACCCCAAAATAGAATGTAATCATTAGCAAAGTGAGACGAAGTTCGTCATAACACAAGACCTATAAGTGAAATCAGGGTCGTAAAATAATCTCCATCCCCTGCATATTGTATACTAAAATTCTGTGTATTTGTATACGTATTCATATCACATACTGTGAATACTGAATACTCAAGAAGCAAAAAGTTACCATGGAGTGCATATTCACATACACCCTCCATATAACCTTCCTGTTTTTTAAGGTTGGTTGAGTGAGCATACTGGGAACCATTTTACGACCAAATGATATAAAGTTATAAACACTTACCATAAAAAAGAATAGTATATGGAGATTGCATTGCAGGATACTTATTCTTTAAATGAGGTTAGAAGAGATGGTTGATAAGAGCCTTGGAAAGGAGGAGTTGCACTGGTGAAGCCAATTTTCTTTCCTGCTGTTTGACTTTCTTAGCGAGCTGAAATCCCATAAGGCCATAAGATAGGCCCACGGGACATTTCCACTGGATATGAAGAACTAAGTTACATCCTCTTAGAGAGAATGCTAGAATTAACATCTTTACCCCAGTGCCTTAAAGGCTCCCGCCATAAGGCGGGGTAAGGCGGGATAAGGGGGGGTCGGAAGCACGCAAGCCTTACCCCTATTGAAACATAGAGAGGCTGCGCAAGGATGACCCAAAATGAAAATTGCTTCGAGAACCGCACCGACTGACTGCTACATCACAAAATAAGAAGCACAAACAGAGAGAATGCTAGAATCCAGAGTAAAAAACAAGCTGGTGACGGGAAGGAAGGTAGACGTGAGACAAAGAACACTGAATTGCTGCACAGCTCGCCAAAAGGTTTACCTTCTGGGGCCACGTCTCGAGAATTCCTGCACTGTTCTATTGGTACAAAACGAAGGAAGATGCCGAATGTTCATCAAGCAATGTCCAGTTGTACACTCTACAATGGCCCAAATATGACATTGCAAACATACCCTAAATGTTACAGCCCCTACCCATACGTAAAGGTATAAGAGAGGAGATCACCATAGACATCATTGAAGGCTTACCGAAATCTCAGGGGAAATATGTTGCCGATGCTAGATGCAAATGGCTCTTGGGACGAGTTCGTGACTTGGGTAGACAGCTACGCATTTGTACTATCTTGAAAGTCAATAGGAGTGAGGTAGGGGAAGCACACAATTTAGCTAGTGTAGCTAGGAGGTCTTTTTTTAAGAAACAATCAGAGGAAAAATGTTATCGTGCTTGTAATAGAGATAATCGCCAAACATGCGCACTTCTTGGCATCTCGTTTCTCCACTGCAGTATGTGGCTCAAACATTCCTAAATCAAGTCTAAAAACTACACGGGTTCCCCAAAATCATTCCTTCTGACAGGCAGGGGGAGGTATAAGGTATTCCCTAGCCATTCTTGAAGAGTTGAAGTGAACTCTTCACACAGTGGATTTGATAATATTTTACTACTATCACCCCAAAACAGCCAAAGTGCCATTCGTTAACTGATGCCTTGAAGCATACCTCAGGTAGATGTGCAATGACAAGCCAAAACTGGAGCAAATGGCTTCAGTTAGCAGAATAGTGGTACCAAACTTGCTATCCCACATAAACCCACACCACGCCCTTTAAGGCCTGCTATGGTTATTTGCCACCAGTAAACCTGCCATGCTTCTCAGGTGAACAGTGGCGTGGTCGGCTGCCGCCACCTGATGGGACCTCAGGTTTACTTCTTTTCTTAGGTTTGGCTGCTCTGAGGTTCTTAAATTGACAGAACCCTTACATCCAGGGAAGAAGCTATTAAGTTCCTGACATATCATTTTCACAAAGCACTGCACAGGATAAAGCACTATACTGGCTTGAACCATATGAATGAGGGTACCTAAACTGCAATCCCCATAGACTGCCCCATTAGAAAACAGATCAAAACCTGGCGGCTAAAGACCTTGATCCTTTTGAGGTCACAAGAACAGTAGGAACACTCTACAATACACAAAAGGAACCACCGCACGTCCTACCTTCCCGTGGCTTTCTCTCAACTCAAATACCACTATGGCTCACCTACAAATAACCCCCCCCCCCCTAACTGCTAACATCTGCCGAGTAAGGAACCTAAAGTGGTCTTAAACAAAGACAAGGGTAAACATGGGTAATCCAATGATTCCTCATCAAATGGGTGGGAACACAAGTATTTGATGCAAATCTGGAGGTTAACCACAAAATTGAACAGAAATTTTCTAGATTTGATCCTTGGGTAAAAGATTCCAACAAGGAGCATTGTTATAATCAGTCGGGAGCAAAAAAAAAAAACATGCTGAGCTATGTGGAAAATGGTGAGAGGCGAGCTAAGAGAGGCAAATACTAGGTGCTGGAATCAGATGTTATCAAATTGGAAATATTCGAGGAAAGTAGATGATACAAGGATCAAAGTGACCAAACAAAACAACCTCAAGTCCTCAATGATAATGATTTGACCTGCCAGCAAAACTCCATTTTTAACACTGATGTACAGGAAGCCTGATGCATAGTATAAACGATTAGTAATGAATTCCTATTTTTGAGTAATTTCCTAATTAAGTTTTAGTTGGTACTCCACCTTCCATACAAAAAACTTCGTAACAGTCTAGAATTATGCCTAGGCTACGGCCTCAAAAACTCAGTCTTGTCATGATTCCCAAAATTGAAACCTTTACACAATTGATAGGTCATCACCTCATCCGTGCTCGAGGTTTCACGCACAAGCACAGGCTTAGGAAATCAGGGACAACAAGTCTTTTTTCAGTGATCTCCAAAACATGAAAACTGAAATGTGAAGCAGGAGTAACCAAATAAAGGAAACTAAAGTATCTGCCGGTCTGTGCTTTCTTCCTTCTCTGAAGTATCTCAGGGATCATGCAATGTCTTTTTTAGAATCGATGCTTGCCTGTTATGCCACCTCATGCATATTCTAATCTCTATCTGAAAAACTAAGCTGTTCTTCGTTGAACTAGTATGTGACTTCACAAAGGTTTAATCTCCCCAGGAACAGGAATAATACTGTTTCAACTTCTCTTCACAAATCAGGGAGCATATACCATAGGAACAGAAAGAGGGACCAGTGTCAAACATCTAAATGATTGAAAAAAATGCTTACATACAATGATTTTGCGTTGATCAATTGAGGCGCAATCACCCAAGGCATACACATCCTCAGATCCCTTAACCCGCAACCACTCGTCAGTAGCTAGAACACGCCTGTGATCCTGCATGGAGAACCACATTAGATAATACTTCCATACAGAAACCGGAGGACAAAATGTCATCCCACACCCAGGTCACGGCAAAGAAATTTTTGTTTCCCTATACATTAAAATATCTGAAGGCTTATTGGATATTTGGATCTCTAAATACAACTGAGATGCACAAAAATTCATATTTAATATGCCGAGTATTCCGGCAAAGAAATGTGTAAGAACCTGGCCAATTTGTTTCATGAAGTCCTTCACAACTGGCCTTGTGCCAACTCCCGTAGACCAGACGATCATTCCGTAAGGTACTGCACATTCCTCTCCAGTTGCTTTAACTTTCAGGCTGATAGAGTCATCAGAAACACTGATAACCCTGCTACCTGTTAAAACTTCAATACCATCTCTAGAAAACTTTTTCTCAGCAAACATACTGATTCTTTCATCAAACCTGAACAAATAAGAATCCCTAAGCATAAGAGGTCACTTAATCTCATGAGGCATACAGCAGCTAATAATTACACAGATGCAGACTCAACATCTACTTCTAAAAAAAAGGTTAGTCATTTTCTCATTTGATTCTTTATACTAGTATCTTATATCTGAAGTTGAAAAGTTCACAAAACCCATGGATCCACTTGTTCTTCTAAAACACAGAACACAATCTAGATTGACAAAAACAAGCCTCGGGAAGTTCATGGTGACAAAAAGAACTTCGTTCCGATTTTGGTTTTTTATAGGGAACGTTCAAACAAAAACATAAAAGAAGATAAGTAGACTACAGTATCTGCTGCATAAATTGAAGAATGTATCTTGGCTTCCTTACGTGTTTAATATATGATCTCCTGATTGGATTATTGTGATTTTCACCAACTCTTTAACTTCAGGATACATTCTTACTAAATCCTCCACAATGTAATCGTGCAGTTCTGCTGCAAACTCAACACCAGTTGGACCTCCTCCAACAACTACGAAATGTAGATTCTTTCTCTTTTCTTCTTCACTTAAACCTGGAAGAACGGCTTGTTCAAAGCAGTCTACCACAGTTCTACGAATCTTCTGAGCATCTTCCACCTCCTGCATGATAAAGAGAAACTCTGAACATCCTAACCAAATAAGGCACAATTTTTAGAAGTCATTTATTATGTATTTCACGATAGGTAAAAAATGAGATACTAAACAGAAAAGATAGTGAATATACAGCTTTTCACATAAGCAAAACTATCGGCCAAGAATTATATAGAAAAAAAGACTTGTGACTTTTTTGTATGATCTTTCCAACAGCTCTGCGCCGTCCCCTTTATGTCAAGCTTCACTTTGGCCACGGATTAGGGAGGAAATACTGAAAAGGCCTTTAGCATTGTAGTAAATGGAGAGGTTATAACTTCCATTTATTGTTTCAGTGGGTATCTTCATCATCCCCTTCCGACCAAAACAGTTCTTCCCTTAAGAAAATAGCTGGACCTAGGGGCCAACATTTTTCCTCATCCTGTGCCAACTAGATTTCGATTTGTATCCTATCTTTTCTGGGGTTGGTCATCCAGCTTCTCAGACTATCCATACATCAGTGAGAACAGAAGTTTCAAGAAAAAAATTGTGGACTCCTTTAGACTTGCACATTTTGTCACATAGCTTAAAATTCATATATGATGCTGCAACTTTGAAAGGGTACAGCTAAATATCAATTCATTCATATTTACAAGTTCCAGATGAAGCCAAATCTTTTCCTCGAAGTGCAACTTAATATATAATATCATGGCACAACGCAATGCAGAGCGCTGACCGCTTATTGTTGTAGAAATCCTTCTATATTATTAAAGGAGGTTTTTTTGTAGCTCTCACATTGACCGGAGGTTTTTAGAGAGTTTTGAGAATTTTGTAATATTAAAAGTATTTGATGTCCATCTAAACACAAAAACTGTATTTCGATTTAATCATACGTACATACTAATACTAACAATACGTACGTACATACTAAGGTACCTATGATTCATCTGACAATATCTAAACTAACTGATCTGAATTGGAGTTGTATATATGCTGGCATAAAGTTGCATTGCTTCTGAACTAAATTAACTACTCCATATTTTTTAAGTTGTATCATACATGGCCTAATTCTCATGTCCTATTTGATATTGCTTTCATGATATCTCAATTTGTAATCTTATGTCGATTACTATATCTATATTTGCAGCAACATGGTTAATAGATTTGAGCTAGCTAGGGAGAGGTGGTCACGTTTGTGCATGTAATAAGGGTGAGTAAAAGAGTTTATAATGTTGATTGCAATATATATTTGCATGAAGGTCAATATAGTACTATACGATAAGTTGTGGTACTATTACTTTAAACATTTATATAAGTAAGGATTAACCAGCTCATAAATTAAGCACAAAAGACCCCTTTAAATGATTTTTTTTGTATAATAAGTTAACTTACTTAAACATCTCTTATGATTCCACTTAAATATAAACTTTTTAAATTTTATCATAAATAATGAGATTATATATAAAACATATATTATTTTTTGGATGTTTAAGTGTTTAACCGTACATTATACCCTCGGTGAAAATTAGTTTATATTTTATAAATCATTTTTAATAGAAAACATTATCATGTGACCCATGCAATGCACGGGCCTTCATCCTAGTATAATTGAAATGGGGCTTCAGATATGTTAGGCTATATATATATACAGTTTGGGCTATGTACAAGATAATTACAGATACACTTTGTCTCTGTATGATCTTAAACTCAAGATATAGATAGGCATTAAGTGCAATAACATTTCAACTTAAGATATGGATAGGCATCAACTGCAAAAACATAATCTTGGCCATCATGAAATACCAACAAATAATCGATTTGTACCTTTAGGAAATGGCAGTGTTCCATGACACCAGGGGTGTTAAATGTGTTTACTTGTGCTCCCACTGCTATTATCAAGTAGTCATAGTCCAAATAAAATTCTCGATTTGGAACTGGACTGTTTTCGAACGTAGATCTGCAGAGAATTTTCTTGTTTGCTGCATCAATTTTAATACATTCAGATTCACAAAGTTTTATTTCTCCAGACCTCTGCAGCAAAAAAAAAAAATCAAAGTGTCAATAATTTTAGCAAGAAAAATGAAAAGGGACAAATGCATAATTCAGGAGAATAAGGCCACAACACAAAGAATTAAATCCATGTTAATCCATTAAGATCTCAAAATTGGGATCATTAGCCATCATCAAATACCAACATAAGTTCACAGCATACCCTCGCACATTCAACAGAAGTGAAGTGTAAGATTAGACATAAGTTATATACTTTGACACAGTAGAACCAAGAGAAATGTCCTATGTTGTCCTAGGAACTAATTAAAGACAAAATCCTACTATGGAGGAAATTACAAGTTGCAGCACCAGCAAAAACCTGGGTGATCCCAAGTGACAGCAGTAGCCGTAACAGCTCGGTCAATTCCAAGTTACGGCAAGCTCTCAAGTAAAGGAAAACAAGTAATTGAGATCACTTTGGCGCAAAGGTGTGTAAGCAAGCAGCAGAATACAGAGGAAGCTTTCAGAAAGCAGTATTGAAGGTTGAGCATCGTGGTCTATTCATGGGAGGTAACCACTATAAAATTATCTATCGCTAGGCATAAAGTTCAGATTTACCTTCTTTATGATGTTTCTGATGGGCTCCACAATACTCCTTGCTTCTACTGTACCAGCAGTTACACTTGGAAGTAAGGGTGTAAATGCAAAATAATTTCTTGGAGAAACCACCTTGACATCGTATTTAGAAGGATCCAGATCCTTCATGAAGCTTACACCCACCCATCCTGTGCCTAGCACTACCATTTTCTTCTTCTCAGGCTTCATATGATTATTTTCCACCTTCTGTGAACTATTTTCTGTCTGAGCTTCTGAGTAAGCTACCATGCCTCCAGTACTGAAATAGGCGATGCACAGGAATTGGGAAAGATGAGCTCCAACACCGTATTATACTATCACGTAAGCCACTCTAAACTAGCAAGCCCTATCTCACAAATTACTAATAGCTAATAAGTCATCTGTTAAGTTGAAAGTTGTTGACTCAATTCTATAGTTCTTAATCAGCAGAATAAACTTCAGCAACTTACAGCTTATGGCAACAACAATATACCCAAAGAAATATATTTCTGTACACTGTACAACATTTATTCACTGCTGTATCTGATACAGACTACTACCCATGTGCACCTATGAAACTAAAGTTACTAAGGAGTATGTTTTCAATATTCTATTCACACCGTTATTACAATTGTCGCTTCCAATAGCATTGACTATTGAGAGAACTCATGGATCGACAATATCATTGGTATGGGGAGACGATTCAAGTGAGCACATGCACAACTTAGAGAAGACTTACTCAGGAGAAGCACAAACCCAAGTACATAAGCCCCAGCGGGCTGTCATCCCAACGACAACTAGCAGCAAGAAAGTCTACTTAATCTATATACATGAGTCACTCCACTCAATCCTCAGTTGTAGGGAATTAACTCCCACATTGGTCCAACATTAGCGCCACTACTTCATATCAGCCGACCCCAAATCTTTTTCCACTTCCCCCATGAATTAGCAACAACAAGACAAACCCTTGTTGTAAGCTACTTTTTAACCTACTCATTGAGAATTCAATTAGATTAGTAAATTAATCGCTTAGAAACGCGACTTCCCATATGATCAATAGTAATCTCAAATCATCAAATATTACTACAGTTTACTTTCAGAATCTACCTTGATCATCTATAGAACTCAATCAACTTCTCCTATGTCATAAGGGCAACTTCTAGAGTTCTAGGTAACCAGATACATTGAAAATGTATATGAAGATCAACATTCTAGCACTCTCAGAATATCAAATCCACCATAATACCAAAATGGTCACATACCCATTATTTCAAAGCATTCAAACTTTGCAACAAAATTCTAAATTCCGGGAAACATAGGACCCGCATTACATAATACATCAAGTTGGTCCAAACCCACAAAAGATGACAACTTTTAGCAAGAACCCATTAAATAAAGAAACTAATTGCAAGATCAAAATATGTAATGCAACATTAATTAGATAAAAATATAAGCAAATGATAGCAGAAAATTGGGGGGAGTTGATATGGGTTATATGTACCTGACAGAAAAGAGAAGAAGAAGCTTATAGGAAGATGGGTAGTCATGAAGAAGCTGTGCAGCCCTTCTGAAACCTGAGAAATTCCTCATAGAGTAAGTAACTTCTTGTTGAATCTTCTGGGTTTCAACTGAAATGGTTTCTTCAGTTTTTTGGGGGGAGATTCAGCTACTAACTAATAAAGTCATACATTATAAATCTTCTGCTCTCCAGCATGGGTGGACTGAGTGTGCTATGACTGTAAACGAGGGAGCTACGCGTTGCAAGTGGTTGACTATCTTAGCGTATGGTATGAGCCATAGATTTTGGGTCTCAATTGAATATTCACGAATCATTGACTCTTCATTGAGCCTAAATTGAATATTCGTATCATTTCTTTAAGTTGTTTACATTTATATAAGTTTGTAAATGTTCAAATAAAGTTGTAATGGTTATATATAATCTACTTGTCTAGTGTATGATTGTATGATAAATGTTGGGATTGAGTTATTTGTGAAATATATTATTATATTGGATCATTCTTTAGATTTGATTCCTTATATTCCGTTACAAATAGATTGGTAACATAGTTAATGGAGTAAAAAATTATGTGTTTCACTCCCTCGTTGATCATATCTTCCTAGTGTCTGAGTAAGAATGTTATTGTTTTCACAAAGGGACTTCAAGTGATATTTTGAACATAGAATGGGTCATTTTTATATAGTCGAAGTGGATGAAAACTGAGAAAACGTCAACGTTTATATATGGTGATTGCATAATGTTTAAAGAGCTATAAATAATGATAAAGTGAAAAATCGGTAAAGTCGAACCAAAAGGAAATTGGATAAAGGTACTATCCAAGACAAGAAAAAGTTATGAACTTTGATACTAATGAATAGTAAAGACTATGATTATTGGACATAACCATAATAAAACAATTCACTTTAGATGTTTTACAAGTCATATATGCGCACGATCATACGACAATATCCATTGATACACACGATATTATCATATCTCATATCTCTAACTGCAACGCAAATAACATCCATCTAACCTTGTTAAAAGGCACTGCGGATCACTTGTCTCATTTTCTTATCTCACTCTATGTACCCCTCCAATCACATACTACCATTTCATAAATCTTTCCAAATGAAGGAATGTGATAGAAAAATGAAACAGATGATCCGCACTGGTTAAAAGAACACAAGAGATACAAACTTAAAAAGTCAATTCATTAACACAGATTTAGGTAATACTTCCTACTATTTTCATTGTTTCCTTTTACGATCAAGGATACGTAATTACGTATTAACTATCAAGCATCAACTAGTAGAAAATGCACATCATCCTTTAAAACGAAATCATATCAAAATTTACAATTTTAACCAGAACGTAATCAACTATAACTATTGTTTACTCGTATGAGTAGTACTCCGTATCGTATTATGTATCTATTGGTAAAACCTAAAGCTGGACGACCGGGCCGGCAGCCCGGTTTCGGCACGCTCCACGGTCCGGCCCGGTATTGGCACGGTCACGGCCCGCTCGTCCACCGTGCCGGTCCGGTCCGAAGCACG
>JBBYHQ010318645.1:0-16013 GCA_038382645.1 Spergularia azorica | reverse complement strand
GAAGCAAAACTCAAAAATCGGATTACTTGAGAGGCAGGAGGAGCGTCGTCTTACTTGGGAGACAAGGACTCATAGACAAACTCATACCTTGGGAGCATCGGAGGAGTGATCGGAGTAGAGAGAATGAAGGAGCCGATGAAGCGCCGCAGGAGAGACAAAAGCAAAATGGTTGGATGAAAGGCTGGGAATGACGGAGGGTTTGGCTGGGATTTTGATAGGGTCAAAAGAAGAACCAACGGGCAAGATGAAATGAGCAGACGTGGGCACGTAGATGGGAGGAGTGCACTGTTCCAATGAATAGTGATGAACAGTTAAGGCCTTGTAGAGGCTTTGATAAGGGTAGTAGATATATAACTATTCAGTGTCGTGTTGTGACATACTCCGTACTCCGTATATATTGAACAACTAATGTATGTATCTTCAAGGCATGCATATATATAATCTAATCAATTCACTATATTTGATGTTTTCAATCAGTAGTGTCTTTTTCGATACTTGAATTATTATTTGGGTTATAACTGGATAATGTATGTATTCTAATCAATGGTTTCCTTACTCGTTGCGGTTAACTGATGTAGATATACTCGGCGTCTTTACCTTCCGAGGCGACCTCTGTTTGTTCCAATCACCCTCACAAGACCTCATGTCACTGAGCCTGAGAGAGTAACAGAGCCTCTTGCTGCGGACGAGGCTACAGGTGGTGATATATCGAGAGAGCAGGCAAGGATTGATAAATGCATTTCGATCTACCACCAAACCTTGTTTCCCAAGGTAATACGCATTCTTATTATTACCATTACTTTTGAGATTATGCTCATGATTAAACTTTGGGGTTGCCCCTCAGGTCGCACTAGTTTTTAACTGCGATTGGAGTGTTAAGTGCTACATGTAGCATTTCTCTTTAATTAATGTAGAAGTATCAAGGAGTTGGGCTCTATACAAGTGAACAAAGTCGTTAGTACTACCAAGCCCAGCCCATCACTCTGTCCAACATGGAAATCACTTTGGCAGAGATACAAGACAAAGCCAGCAAGTGCATATGCAAATGGGTAGTTGTAGCTCAAAAAGCAAGAAGTAGATGTTAATGTAGTTTGTCATTTTGCTTGTCATCTTGTAAAAATCTCTTCTAGGTTTTGATGTTAGCCTCCATATATATAGTCATCAGAATTGTATAGTAACACACAATTGATATATACAAATTTCAGAAGCAGCCGCAACAGCACTGCAACCATTCACAAATCATTGTCCTTATTTCATACTCTGTTTTTACAAAGATTCTGGTAATTAGGATGGCATAGAGCATCAAAACTCAACATGGTATCAGAGCCAGGTTCTCCTGATTACCAGAGTTATCTCGTCCTGTTCTTGTAAGTCCTTAATCTCCCTTATAAAATCTGTTACTTCCTGTTTTTATTTTGTTTGTGGTGTTGAAGAAAGCATAGACCTTTCTCATTAAGAAAGAACATAACTTTCTGCCTGTGAAAGTAGTGAACTTTCCTTGTTATTCGACTTGATAGCATTTGCTGTTATTTTCTGGGGAACAAAGCATTGATCTTTTGTTGCCCCCCCCCCCCCGTTAGAAAGCTTGGTTATTTGGTGTTTTTAGGTCTGTAGTGTTAAAGATCGAATCTTGGGACTCAAAAGTTTGAATCTTTGGTCTGTGTTGCTGTTGTTGGGTGTGAAACACAACTGAAATGGCAATCGGAGAGGAAGAAATTGTAGGAAATGAGTTGAACTTGAATGTTAATGGTGAAAATCATCACCAAGGGAACCATGATACTAATCTGGTTGTGAGGGTTGACCCAATTCTCACCGGTCCTGAGACCTATGGCCCATGGAAGAGGCAAATGGAACTAGCCTTGTCTGCTAGGAGGAGGTTTGGGTTTGTCACTGGAACAACAGCCAAACCTACCACCAATGAGGCTCACATCGAGCTTTGGCATGCTAACAACAATATGGTCATATCTTGGATATTGAACAATGTCTCTAAGCCCATAAAGATGGCAAACCTGTACACCCTCACTGCGAGGGAAATTTGGGACACTCTGAAGAGGAGATACTCGGTTGCTAATGGAGCAAGAAAGTACAAGTTAAGTAAGGAAACTTATGAGACGGTTCAAGGTGCTAAGTCTGTGGATGAGTACTATACTGATCTTGCTATTAAGTGGGATCAATATGAGCAGATTTGTGATTTTCCCTTGATTGAGAATGTTACTCCTGATGTCACCAGAATTCTTGAAGCAATACAGAAACAAAAAGAGGAGATCAGATTGTTTCAGTTCTTAAATGGGTTGAATACCAAGGGATATGGCACATTGAGGAGTAACATCCTGATGATGAACCCCCTGCCCTCTGTTGATGCAGCCATGGCACTGCTACTGCAAGAGGAGACACAGCAGGTGAGTCTGAACACCAATGCAAGCAAAGACCATGAGATGTCTGCAATGGTGGTCAAGAGAGATGTTGGAGAGTATGTGTGCACTCACTGCCCTAACATGAAGAATCACAAAACTGAGGATTGTTGGAAGGTGGTTGGATATCCTGCAGGGCACCCTAAGATAAAGAGGATGAATCAAAGTGGCACTGGTAGAGGAGGTGGAGGACAGTGGAATCAGAATCAGAAGAACTACCAGGGAAGCTACAATCAAGGGGGAGCTAAGTGGGGAAGTAACAACTACAACAACAACTCTTACAACAAAATGAAGGGAAATCAGTCTAGGTCTGCTGCAAATGTCCAGAGTGAACCAGATCAAATGGACCTTGCTGCACAATTGGCTCAAATGAACCAGCAAATCCAACAACTGATGAAGCAGACACCTGGCAGCAGCTCAGAAAATCATGGAGAAACAGATGATGAGATAGATTGCAACTTTGCAGGTACTATTCTCTATCACAATGCTTACTCACTCAAAGGTGAGTGGATAATTGGTTCAGGTGCCTCTGATCATATGGCATCCAATTACAAACTGTTAGATAATCTGAAGTTGGTTGATAACAGACCAAGAGTGAATCTCCCAAATGGCAAAACTTCATATGTCACCCATAAGGGAGACTTGACCTTACAAAATGGGCTGAAACTTAATAATGTGCTTTATGTGCCTGACTTTAAGCAAAATCTTTTGTCTGTTCAAAAGTTGTCAAGGGACAATAGGTGCATAGTGACATTTTATGACACTCATTGCAATGTGCAGGATTATGAAACCAAAGAGGTGAAAGAGATAGGGAGAGCTCACAGTGGTCTATACTACCTAAATAGCAGCTACAAAAAGGCCAACAAGACTTCATACCCTGGAGCACTCAAACCAAGACCAAAATATTTTGTTTCTACTAGCTTAAATTGTAATCCTAAGGCTGACACCTGTAGTCAAAAGCCATCAGATACTTGTTCCTCAAACTGTAATGAATATTTGATTATGAATGCAAAATCCTCCCTTTCTCTATATAATATCTGGCATAACAGGCTTGGGCATGCTCCATTCAATAAACTCAAACACATTCCTGATTTGAAATTGACATCTGCTGATAATCCCAAAAACATCTGCTTATCCTGTCCTATGGCAAAACACACAAGATCTCCTTTTCCTCTTAGCATGACCAAAGTGAGCAAACCATTTGATTTGATACATATTGACATTTGGGGGGCTTATAAGGTGGTATACAAGGGGAAATATAGATACTTTCTAACTATTGTTGATGATTTGTCAAGAGGTACTTGGGTATTCTTGCTGCAGTTCAAGTCTAAAGCTTTTGAAACCTTGAAAAATTTCTGTGAATATGCTGAAACTCTATTTGGAAATAGGGTTAAGGTCATAAGATCAGATAATGCCCTTGAGTTTGATGATCATCAGTGCATAGAGTATTTTGACAGCAAGGGCATGATTCATCAAACCTCTATTGCAGACAGGCAACAACAGAATGATGTTGTTGAAAGAAAACACATGCATGTCCTTGAGATTAGTAGGGCTCTCAGATTTCAGTCAGGTTTACCATTGGGTTACTGGGGAGACTGTGTCTTGACAGCATCATATTTAATCAACAGACTTCCATCTTCGGTGATCAACAACAAAACTCCATATGAAGTTATCTATGGGAGAACACCTGAGTACACCAACCTAAAAGCTTTTGGGTGCCTTGATATGGCATACAATACTGAAAGGAATAAGGACAAATTCCAACCCAGAGGAGTGCCGTGTGTTTTTTGGGATACCCTAGTCTTCAGAAAGGATACAAGGTCCAAGATTTGATCACCAAAAGGAGGTTTGTCACCAGAGATGTGACTTTCCATGAACATGTTTTTCCCTTCTTAAAAGGCATCAAAAGAACATTTATGCACCCGATACCATCTCAAGTCAGCCAAGAATCTGAGGACATACCCATATTTCAAGAAAATGACAGTGAGTTAGGTGTGAGTGAAATAGATCTTCCCGATTTCAGTGAAACAGAAACTGAAGATGAAACCTTGTATGAGGATGAAATAAGTCAGAATGACATTGAGAGTATTCCTCAAAGGAGATCAGAAAGAGAAAAGAAAACACCTGTGTGGATGAAGGACTTTGTTACCAACTTCAAAGGCAAGAATAGTAGAGAAAATGCAGCACAGGCAGTCCCTGTTGCTGATGCAGAAGTTAACACTGTGTTTGTCAACCTGGTGAGACAGATTTCAGAACAACATGAACCATATCTTTACCATGATGCAGTGAAAAGTGAAGAATGGGTATCAGCAATGAACAAAGAGCTTGATGCTCTTGAGCAAAACCAAACATGGGAAATAACCACACTTCCTCCAGGCAGAAAGGCCATAGGATGCAGATGGTTGTACAAACTGAAGTTCAAGCCTGATGGAACACTAGAGAGACACAAGGCAAGATTAGTAGTGCAAGGCTGCAGACAGAGGGAAGGTATAGATTACACACAAAATTTTGCCCCTGTAGCCAAGATGACTACTGTGAGAGCATTACTTGCAATGGCATCCATGTTGGGATGGGAAACATGCCAAATGGATGTGACAAACGCATTTTTGCATGGAGACTTAAAAGAGGAGGTGTACATGCAACTCCCTAAAGGGTATTCACATCTTGGGAGCAGAATTCAGGTTGGAAAACAAGTAACACCAGAAAGTTCAAAGGTGTGCAGGCTAATCAAGTCATTGTATGGCCTGAAACAAGCACCAAGACAATGGTTTGCCAAGCTTTCTTCTGCCCTACTGAGTTTTGGATACAAGCAGTCAAATGCTGACACCTCATTGTTTCTTAAGACTCAGAAAAACCACATAACCACCATCCTGGTGTATGTGGATGATATGGTTATTGCTGGAAGTAATCCTGTGGAAATTTCTGAACTGAAGAAAATGCTGAGTGGAGAGTTTCATATGAAAGACCTGGGAGTAGTGTCATATTTTCTAGGTCTGGAAATTGCACATACACCCCAAGGCATATTTGTGTCACAGAAGAAGTACATTATGGATATGTTGCAGGAGTTTGGAATGGAGAAAGAAAGGAGCCTGAAAATCCCACTGGATGCTAATGAGAAACTTGAACCTAACAAAGGCACTCCTCTACCACATCCAGAGATTTACAGAAGACTCATTGGCAAATTGATCTATCTTACCATCTCTAGACCTGATATCTCCTTCTTTGTTCAACTATTGAGTCAATTTATGCAGAACCCCACTTCAAATCATTATCAAGCAGCAAGAAGAGTGCTCAGGTATCTAAAAGGCTTTCCTAATCAAGGCATCCTTCTTGCCAACTCCTCTGCTGCCAAGTTAACAGCATATTGTGACTCTGACTGGGCATCCTGCCCTTACTCTAGAAGATCAACCACTGGTTTCTGTATACTCCTTGGCAACTCTCCCATTTCATGGAAATCAAAGAAGCAGAGTGTGGTTGCTAGATCTTCTGCAGAGGCTGAATATCGAGCCATGGCTCTCACCACCTGTGAGATCACATGGATTCTTTCACTCCTAAAGGAACTTGGTGTCAAGGGTCTAAACTCAGCTGTTTTGAGATGTGACAACCAAGCTGCTATTTCAGAAGCAGCCGCAACAACACTGCAACCATTCACAAATCATTGTCCTTATTTCATACTTTGTTTTTACAAAGATTCTGGTAATTAGGATGGCATAGAGCATCAAAACTCAACAATTAACGTGTCATGAAATCGATTTATTAGCACGTGTTACATGGGCATATTTTTGTTTTTTTTTTTGATGGGGTTATGAGACTTGTAGCCAATGTATTTTAAATCAATATAATTGTTGGTTGTTGCTGATGTAGTTTGGAGGAGAAATCTTTTGGTGATGCTGATAATGACGCCTGGCTATCCCCATTTGGTACTAAAGCAGTGGCAGATGCTAATGGTAAGAGTACGAGTCTTGTTGGAAACAAAGAAAGATTTCTGATGCAGAAGAAGGCAATGCCGGAGAAGGACAATGTGAGTAGTAGGATGAAGAAAGATAAGCTGAGTGGTGTTGCTGAGAAGACAATGAAGAAGATTCAAAGGAAGCAATGGTAGAGGGATGAAATGAAGAAGTTATTGTGTGTGGAACACGCTGACACAAATTAATATCCTACCTTCCTCATCCCAAACTCCCCTCAAGATCACAGGAATTGATGGCTCGTTTTCACTGATGGTGTTGTCGTGTTATGACATATTTATTAACTTATTATTATGCGGGTACAACTATATAAGTGTTCTACTTAGATGTTTTTATAAAAGATCTTGATGATTTCGGTTTGAAATGAATGTCGTATTGTCGTACCCTTACCCGAGTGGACCGAGTGCCTAGTGCTAGGTGCCCTTGTCAATGCCCAATGATGTAAATTCAAGTAATCAACCACTTGTACTCCTACAGGAATATAGCTTTTGTTATAAGTAGAGTAATACCAAAATTTAGCACTCAACCATCGTGTTAGCCCGTTCACAACTTCACTTCACATTTCGTAGTATTTATATGCGTTGTCATGATGACTTCTAAGTTCTAACATATAGATCTACTCGTACTTAATAGACCAAAGGACCTAATTTTTAATTTTCGTCAATTAAAAGCAAAAGGCTGGATTTCGTAATTGAAATTGGTGTTGAGACGCTCAATTACCATAACGATTGGGGGTAAATTGACACTTTCGCCCTTCACCGCTCGTAAAACCTCTTTCATCAAGTATTCAAGTGACTTCAATGGAGTAAAATTTTGGTCATATACGACTTTTTACCCGTCGGTCAAAAGTCAAAACTTCCCGGAGAATTCACACAACAAATGCTCAGACGATTACATCCGCCGGTATTACCTCCTCATAATCCCCGACACAGAGGAGAGAGAATGATCAATCGCCGCCATCTCGACGCCGCGTTATCGGCGGTCGTCACCGTCAAACCGCACGAAACGTCGCCGCTCCTCCACTCCGCCGCCTCCTTCTTCTTCGTATGCTCTCTCTCTCTCTCTCAGTTTTCAATTCATCGAATCGTAAGCTTGAATCTAAACTTTTTCGCCAAAAATAGAATTAATTGATTGATTAAAAATTGAAATGTGATGAATTCGTCGTGAAATTGATGTGATAATGATATGAATTGAGCAGATATTAAGCGCGTATTTTGTGGTGTTACCGTTGCGTGATGAAGGAGCTATATCGTTAGGATTGTCGAATCTTCCAAGTTTGTTTATTGGATCCTTAATTCTTACGCTAATCGCGGCGCCGCTTTCGACGTTGCTGTTCTCTTTGCCTAATCTTTCCAAAGGCAGGGTAATTTGATCTTCAACTTTTGGTTTTATCAGTGATTGATTAGTAGTGTGAGGTTGAAATTGTTTGCCTGGATTGTCACATTTTGTCATATAATTTCAGTTGTTTTGTTTCGAGATCGAATCAGCTCTTGTTAGTTGTTATTACGTGGCATTGCGTGAATGAAAGTTTCGATGATTCACTCTTTAGGTTTATTGAAGAAAGTTGAACTGTCTCCGCCATAAATGATGTGAGAACATCCAAAAGTTATCTCGGATTTCGATCCGTAAACAAGGAGCCTTACTTGACCCGTTGTTTATTTAACTGTCTTGGCTGTATTTTTTGTTGTAGTATCGTAGATCGTGCTTATTGTAAGTGCCGTTTGGCTATTTATCAATGAGTTTTTAACATTCCCTTCAAAAAAGAAAAAAAAAAGAAAGTTGAACTGAATTGCTGAATCGTTTCGTGTTTGGATGAGGGATATGTAATGCTCAGTTTCGTTATTTATGTCGCACTTTAGGATTTAGAATTGGATATGATTTCTTGCACAAAGTTAGAGTTATGAAAATGTTTGTATGCATTCTCGTTGAATTGGAAACTTTAAGGCATAGAGGCCAACAAAGTAGGGATTGTTTCATTGAGCAACTATTGGTTCTTTGTGAGTAATAGTGAGAAATGTGTGAGATACTCGATTTGTGATGCTTGTCAAGTACGAGAGTTCAAGGTTGGAATCGTTTTATATTTATAGGTTGTTTTGCATTTTCAGGCGCTGGTGTTCATACATAGATTTTTCAGCTTGTCACTTGTTGTATTTTACGTGTTATGGCATTCTTCCACCATCTCTAACGTGAAGGTGAGATCACTTTTTTCATATTGGCCACTAGGCAATCTACAATGACAGTCACATTACATTTCTCATGTAATGCTTGATACTACTTTCATTCTTTTCCTATTGGCCAGATTTCAATCGACACACCTTCTACTGCAGAGCATGTTCAAAACTCTGATGGAAATGATGCTAAATTTGCCCAATCAGGTTGGGATGGCCACTCATGGTATTACATCTCAGTGAGAATTGGGCTATTCCTTTGGGTATGGTAATACCTTACGATGAGTGTACCACTGTTTCAGATTGTGAAATTTACTCATCTAATTTGATTTCGTCATGTCTCTCTAGATTGCTTTGTTGAACCTGATAACTATATCTTCAACGTGGGCGAGAGTGATTGATGTTATGAATGGCGAGGTTAGTTACTGCCTGCCTTCTTAGTGCAGCATGTGTTTTTTTGTGCACTTTTAATTCTGAAATGTGTCCAGTCAGGTTCGAGACTGTTTGGGTTCATAGGTGCTGGTGCGACACTTGGGCAACTGTTTGGGTCATTATTTGCGACTGGGATGTCTTGGATGGGATCCTGTACGTACTAATCCTGTTAAGTCTTCAAGACATAGTATGACTTCTTGTGTCTAGAAACCTGATGTTCTCTTCGGCTTTCAGATTTACTCCTAGTATCTGCTTTGCTGATGGAACTAGCTGCACAGTTATCTAAGGGCATAACTCACAATGACATCCATCCCTCTGAGGAAGACACTCCATTAACGTAAGGAAATTGCTCATATTTATATTCTCAGTTTACTTACTACTAGTATGAGTTATGATGCTTAGAACAAACTTTGCTGGTTTGTTTTGTGTGGAATAAATTAGTTTGTTCTAACTATTGTGATGTTTGGAATGTGGTCGTTTAATTTTTAGGAGTGTGGTCATGTTATCTGGAAATCTTGACCTGACAAACCTGATTATGAAGAAACAAACCGCGCTAAAGAAGTCAACACTGATAATGGTGCTCCATAATAAAAAGGAAAAAAAATGCACACACACAACAAAAAAGGGGGGATTTTAATAAACACTACAAATGTATTTTAGACTACTGGGTTTGTCACTTTGGGAGAAGGGTGGAGGTACATCCATGGTTTTCTTTCTCTTTCTACCTTGGGATGCAAATTTTCTTTAGTACTATATATGTTTGTCACTTTGGGAGAAGGGTGGAGGTACATAGAATGTTTTTGTTATGTATGTTCTATATATTGAGTCTCAAGCCGGATGAGTTCTAAGATGTAAGGAAGATAAGAGGATATGATAAGAAGTGATGTTATGATATACCTTCTGTTGTATCTAGCATCAATTTTGTACTTTGGAGCTGTACTCAGAACTCAAGAGCAACTTACTGCGATAATGACCTGCTTGATAACCAGACCATGGCTTAGAACATAGAGATAACTGAGAAACCCCATAGAATTTGCATGTTATTTAGAGATTTTTCTGAGGCAGTGAAAAACTTAAGGAGCTTATACTCCCAAGTTCAGGCTTAATCTGGTGTTCTGGTTCATTGGTCTCATTTAAATCTGTAGCAGCTGCAACACAGAAAAACATTGCAGTTCCGTCTGAACCATCAAGTGTTGCCATGTTATAACATCTGTACTTGTTGCTACTTACAGTAAACCAAATGATGAAAAAACTGAGGTGACCGCGAATGTGAGTTCAACTGAGAAAGAATCTACTCCAAAAGTTGCGTCCTCTCCAGAGAAACCTCAAATCTGGGTCATGTTAGAAGGAATTCGGCTAATACTGTCTTCAACTTATCTAATGTATATAGCAGTGTTTCTATGGCTCAGTGCTGTTGTCTCATCATTCTTCTACTTTCAGGTGAGATAATAATACAGTTTTGTAAGTAGCTTGTTAGTGCAACACATGAGCCATGTCTATATCACAGTTTTTACGAAAAGATAATTAAGCGGACCTGCAGAACTAGTATGAATAAGAAAAAAAAAGTTTTCAGTGTTTTATGGCTGCCAATTTCATTTTTTATTGTTTTGTTCGATCCTTATAAGCCTGACTGTATACTATATTACTATATGGTGCTTTTTCATATTTCGAAACAATTGTTTGATTCTAGTTAGAGGGTTGTCCTACAACTATCTTAGGTACCCTGGTATCTAAACATGAGAAAAGGCACACTTACCAAGTCTTCATGAAGGATTAAAACTTTGGAAGAGCTGTTTTCTAATTTCACGCTGAGAAACGGAAATATGCAGTCACTTTCTGAATAGCATTGCCTACCCTAGAGTTGTTTGAATAGGGTATGCATATTTTGAAATTTTCGTCTTTGCAAAGAGAACCCAAACTCCCGGTTGACCCCAAACGATAAAATATGAACCGAGTATTGAGCCCTTTACCAAAGACCTCACACAAGGGCTTACTTTTTCGTTTTTTTGTTTTTTTTTTTTTGCTCTCAGCCAATTTTCACTATTGCTTTTAGAGATTTATCGTGCACAAACTTCTCTTGTCTTTGGTGATTTAAGGGTTAGCCAATGCTAATATACTTTCCTAAACATGTTTGATCTTTGATGTATCTTGTGCATTGGCAGACTCTTCTGATTTGTCAAGTTCTAACTTCTAATACATGTTCTGGTTTAATTGAGTGAGCTTTTGTCGTCAGTATAATTTAAAGCTTAAGCTGCTACAATTGAGCTACTTTTAGAGTGAGATTTGCAAGATCTAGGCATAGTTAGCTGTAGGGTTTTATGAAATGCATCATGCAATGACATACTTAATAAACTTGAAGCCTGAAGATGAGATATCTTGTCTCAAAAGGCAATGGGGTACCAGTAAAGCTACCAATTGAAGTCAGTAAGTCTTTACCTCATGGAAATTTTGCTGAAGTATCACCGATTTAATCTTTTGTTCGTTCCTACAAGAGTTGCTCTCACTAAACTTTATCATGTAGCTGTTTGTTGGTGTTTGTTAATGGCGACTGTTACTTGTCTCAGCTGGTCGGTTGATAATGAGATGCTTAAAAATGGTTATCTCGGGAGTTCTTATATTTCTGAGGAAAAGTTGTCGTGCATCGTGGTATCCTTTTTCTTGGTTCCATATTAGGTCAATCTAGAAGCAGTTATCTGATTCTGTTCTACCATGCTATATTCGTGGTTAGTAGTAAAAAAGCCCAAACTTGATGGCTGAACTCTCTCTCCTTCCCATTTGGCATTTTCCAGCTCTTTCTTGCTCTGAATGAGAATCATGTGGTGCTTCAATGGTTGAGAAAAGCATAAAGGAAATTTTTTGGTGTCTATCATTGGAGGCTTTAAGAATGGATAATTTCTGAGTTGTGAGTTGTTGTAGGCTCAACCAAGAGAATGCTTTTTTTTTTTGGGGGGGGGGGCACAGCTTATGGTGGTTTTCTGAGTTGCTAGGTATCCTGAGGTGAATAAAGTAACTGGAGTGATGAAAATAGTTTATTTTACCAAGTTCCTTTGACATGCTATCAAAAAGTGTTTGTGATGGCTTCAGTAGAAATGAAACAAAAGGCCGAGCAGCTTCTATGGTGGTGATATTACTAGGTTGGTTAATACCTCATTTGGCTAATGTTTGTCCTCATGAGCATGTTCTGGAAGCATCTTAGCCTTTTGCAACTTTGGAACAACAATCTATCCAAGTTGGCTCAGGACAGCTTTTGATCAGAGTTCCCGTCCTAGTTGTGCCTTTTTGTCTTTCTTGCTTACCTATATATTCAGTCTGTCTCTTGGTCACAGGGGACTCTTGGGATATTGTACGGAATACTACATACGAGACATCCTAGTGGTGTTTGAGCTGGCAGAGATACAAAAATCTCATATACTCTATTGTCTTGAGTCTTAGGGGGAGAATCCATCTAGAGGTTCTCTTGCAAGTTCTACAATTAATGTTGCCATAGCTCTTATAGCTAATTCCCTACTTATCTGCTTATGTGGGTGTTAAAGCCTTAAAGGTACCCCAAATCGTGAGAAATTGTCTTTGGAATGCTGCGAACAAACTTTAATGTTCTCCTGAACCTAATATGTGTCAATCGGATTGAATTGAGTACACAATTTTTTAAGCCATTTTATGCTTTTTTGTATCACGGACAAGATGTTGATGCAATTCTCGATGCTGGGTCACCCAGAAATTCTCTTTGTGATTTAAATACTCAAGATAGGCTCTGTACATCCGACCCCCCCCCCCCCCCCATTTACCCTGCCTGTGGCGGGAGCCTTTGAGGAGCTGGTTAATGTTGTTTTTGCTGTTGCTCTCTGAGTTATGTATAATTTTTCTCTTTATCTGGTACATGCCATATGGATTTGATGTTTGATTCTTTTAATTGCAGAAAGTTTCTATAATTGCTATGACTACATCAAGCGCTGCAGGAAGACGAAAAATGTTTGCAGAGATCAATAGCTTCATTGCTCTTTTTATATTTGCTGGCCAAATCACCTTAACAGTATGTGCTTCTTAAGCAACTTTGATGAGAATTTAACACTGAAGTTTTTTACTGACAGCTAGCTTGGTTTTGATTTAGACCTGAATGTTAACGTAGTAACTGTTGAATCTGTCATGACTCGAAACAGCACTTACAGTGATAAAAAGAGCAAAAAATATCCTCCTTATTTCTCATATTGGGGAGACGGTTACGCCTGAGTCTTTGACACAGTCTGCACAGATCTGATAATTATTCATTGTTTTCCTGTACTGAGCCACTTGCTTCAATACTGGGCCTCATCCAGTTACCCCCGCTCTTAGTTATGTGTCAATGTCATGGCAATTTAGTTAGTCGGCCTTTTGAACTAAATTGCGTGAGAGTTTGAGCGAGGGGAGGTTTAAGAAAGCTCTTAAAAGCTAAATGATTAACTTGATATGGTTTATGATTGTATTATCTCAGACTCTCAGCTATCACTGTGAACCCTCATATCAAAGCCTTAGTCCCTAAATGATTGGAGTCCGCTAGGACTCACATTATTTACATTTTATCCAAATGAGAATTAGGACTCTTCAGGTGCCACATTGGCTATGCAGTGAACTGTTTTCTTATCGGGCTTAGGTGGAGACACACACACACACACACACACACACACACACACACAAACAAAAACAAAAAAATCAGCCAGGTGTAGGACAGAGTATCTCTTTCCAGGCGGTCAGTGAATAAACATTAAAAGTTTGGTTAACGTGTAATTATCCGCACTGAGTTGAAGAAAGACTTAGGGCCAAATTTTACTGCTCTGAGAGCAGTTATTTGTGAGATTTGATGTTTGTTGGGCTGTACTATTTTTGTTACTATCTTGTGGCCTCTAGTCACTATTAAGTATCGATCACTAAGGCCTTATATCTAAAACTGTTAAACTGAAATAAATGCTCTATTTGGGATGGTCTTCATCCCAAAGCATCTCGCACTCCGAATTGGGAAGGACAATCTTTTCCTGAGTGATCTCATAATTGGAACGCAACAATTTGGGGGGATCGCCAGCAGTATACTATCTCAAGGGAAAATGGTAGCCATCCCGCAATTGTAGACATCTTGCATCTAAGACCTATAACATGGAAGTGAACGTATTTTGGAACAGAGATAATATCTTGTCTGTTGCATCTTGGTAATTGATGAAACTATAAAATTCACTTTACTTTGATGTTCACAGGGCCGTATTCTTACTGTTGCTGGGGTTACATTTGCTATTTGCTCTGCGCCGTTGGTGGCGTCCCTCAATTCAATTGTGATCACGGTATGGCCAACTTGGGTCATGGTTGCAGTTTGCGAAACCCTGAGGAAGGTTTGTTTTGTGATACATTGTTTGTTTTCATGTGGTTACTTGTAGCTGACAGCTTGACGCCGGTATTTTTTAAGGAAAACAAGATGGGTAGTCTTTTGCTTATTACAGAAATATTGGGTAATGACTCCATATGTCACACTCTGCAGGTTGTTATGTATGTTGTGACCAGGCCTGGAAGGGAACTCCTATTTACTGTTGTCTCAGAGGAGGAGAAATACAAAGCCAAGGTATCAAATTCTTATTGCATTCAAATTTGATTGGCTTGTGCCATTTTACCCTTACACTAAGCGATAAGTGATTGTAAGGCAAAGGTTTATGTGGTAATTTTTCTGGAGAGGACGCTACATTATTTGATTTTTTTTGCTGTTCCTAGACCTTATATGAAGCTTCTAGCTCTTAGAATGCGCTTGTACTATAGATCATATTTATGACATGAATTCCTAGTTGCTTCCTTTACGTCACATGCTTCAACAAGATTACTCATTTATGATGAAGTCTGATTGTCAACTGTTCTTCTAAATTGCCGATTTAGGTATGCATAGATGTAATCGTACAAAGGCTTGGAGATGCCACTGCAGCAGGAATGTTTAAGCTGCTCTTTGGATCATTCAAGGGAAGAGCATCAACTGTATCACTATATGCTCTGCCTGTAAGTGTGATTTTACTTGTTTATCTACTTCAAAAAAAAGAGTGAAATTACTTGTTTGCAATGCTGTCGAATCAAATGCAATAATAAAAAATTATGTGATCGTTTCTGGGCGTCATTATAAGTCAAAACAGAGAGGGTTGGTTGTCATTGAATTAGGCCAATTAAAACCAAATATATGACCAAGTTTTAAATTTCGTCTTATTCTGACACGCATGGTGCTGAACTATTGATGCCTATTGCTGAGGTTTTTCTATCTTCCGGAGTTGATTTTTGTGACTTTTTCTACTCAGAACTCCGGGTGTGTGTGTGTGTCTGAGGGGGGGGGGTCTGAAAGGGTACAACACCATGGCTGTTACTATTCTTTAGTTGAAAATCTTCCAATTCTCAAAGTGTCAACGGCAGAATTCTAACTTTCTAGACTTGCAAAAAAGAAAGTGGCTGTTTTCTGTGGTTGAGTACCTTGCAATTTCAAATAACTGTCTACTACTAGTCTACTACACACATCTTATACTGTAAAAATTTGTGCTTGGTCCCTTTTCGACAACAATATGGGTGCATCTGTCTCTGTGGCGAACGTTTTCTATGCATTTGGAAGATACCAAATTATCTACCGCCTTAGGTGGCTTTAACTTTTAAGACTTGCCAGAAGATCAGAAATCTGGGGTAACCAAAAGTACATATGCTAGCCCAAGCAAAATCCAGGTGCTTAACTGGTTGACAATTGACATCTTATCGTGTGTCATGTCTGTTCCGACAGGCAGTATTGTTCGTCTCAATGAGAGTCCCATACTGGAGTCTTTACCTTCCAGATGGTTAAAGTCTCAGTTTTTCCGAGTTTCACAGTAGCAAATTCTTTTTTTACTGTAATGTTAGCCTTCCTCTAGACGGAGAATTAGATGGAGATGTGGCCCATAGGATCAAATCAGGTTGGTTGAAGTGGAAAAATGCCACAGGAGTTCTGTGTGATCGAGGGATGCCCAATAAGTTGAAGGGTAAGTTTTATCGAACGGCAATTAGGCCGGCACTGTTATATG